>ML408307.1:0-46083 GCA_005239525.1 Nicotiana knightiana | reverse complement strand
AAGGTAGAAGATTTTCTACAATCCCTTGAAGGTCGAGAAGACCAGACAAGGATAAAAGCAAAAGGAAAAATTTATGATTCCTTTTTATCTTTAACAAAAAAAAACTGTTTAAAACAGTAGATACACTATGTAAGGGACCCAAATAAGGGACCCATTATATTCCTTATGTTCACTAAGTTTGCCTATATAAAGGGCACTCAGTTTTCATTTTTAGGTAGAAGTTTTCTTTTGGAGTTTCCGTCTTATTTTCTCTCTCTCTCTCTCTCTCTCTTGTAAACATTATCTAGAGTGATAAATAAAGATTAAAGTTTGGTTTGAAGTTCAGGTTCAAAGTTAAGGTAATTTTATTTTCTTGCTTTTATATTATTCCCTCCAAAACTGTTACAACCGTGACTATGTCCGGCTAAAATATTTCATGTCTATGCTAGATATATAATCTCTGTCAAATGTCTCCCATAAAGAATCCAGACTAATCAAAATATGATAGATTTTTATCATAGTTCTCTGCTTGGTTCTAAGATGGAGGTACAATCTAAATATAAACTATTGATATTAGCAAGCAGTGGTGTTGTAAGTCCCGTATGAATTTAAGTTAAAAGGGCAGCCCTATACCAGTGTTAGAACCGCTAAAGATCAATGTGTATATAATTCTGACAGGCCCCATGCTTAGGTAAAAAATTTCATACAGTCAAGTTAAATAAAAATCTGCTATATTCGATTTATGTAATCAGATCTAGATGGCCGCGCAGACTACCGACAGCCTTGTAGATTCTGGAATCATGTTATGAATAATTATTTTGACCTCCATTAATATAGTTTGCTAATTTTGTAGCATGGGAGGGAACATTTCTTGAAGAAAAGTGAAAATATCTTTGGAATTCAACTTTTCAATTTTTAATTACATTTGCGAAAGAAGTTTTTTAAAGAAGAAAAAAGGAATTTTTGTTTTCTTTTTTTGGTTTTATGAACTTTTTTTTATCTTTGGGAAAGATACTTCAGAAAAAGGAAAAAAAATATTTTTTGAATTTGATTGATTATTTTACTTTCTTTTTGTTTGTTTTTGAATGAAGGACTTCAAAGAATGAAATTCTTTTTGGTTTTTTTTATTATTTTAGAAAAAAATCTCTTCCCTTTTGTTTTTTGATTTGTTTGGAATTTTCAGGAAGGAATTAACGGCAAATATTTTTCTTTTTGGATTTTTAAAAATTGGGTTCTCAAAGAAAGACATTTCTAAAGAAGGAAGAAGGAAAATATTTTTGAGATTTTTATTTTTTGCTAATAGTTTTTGAAAATATATTTAGTATTTTGATTTGATTTGTCTCTTTTTTCGATGAAACATATTTCTGGGTTCTAAAACTTTTATTTTTCTTTTATCTTTTATTTGTTTAAAATTTTCTATTAAAAAAAAACTCCTAAAGAAGGAATTAAAGGAAAATATATTTTTTTTGGATTTTTTAAAAAATTTTATTGGGGGCCGGAACCGATGGGGTTTGCTTACGTATCTCACATCCAGTGAGAATCAGATCCGCGTAGTTCTGCCGATTTTGACGGAGCCGGGGACTATGACTTTTGTGAATATTCATTTATTTCCTATCTTTTTAGATAGAGTTTCAGGATTTCAAATACATATCTCTCACTCTTTGTTTTTTTTTTTTGATTTTTTTTTTTTGATTTTCTTTCCTATTCTAGAAGCCGGTCAACATGCATGCCGAAACAAACAGATGTCAAGTAGCACGTAAAATGCATCAGGATGGTCTTCTATTTCGGGTAGACCTGTCCTAGACGGACCCAACCCTTGTGTTGAGTCCACATAGTCAAATGCACGTGATGCAGATAAGTGTTCCTATTAGGGATCCGGCATGAGGTTTTGTTTTTCTAGGTTTAAACCTGGGGTTTTGTTCTAGACCAGACTTACCCGTGCGGATAGCTCGAGCCGAGGTCGGGGCAGCGTACTTGGAATACAGAAGCTTTACTGGCTTTGCAACTTGTCCGTACCTCGTTCTAAAATTTGGATATGACTCTAATAGAAAAGAAGTCACACGAAGTGCACACTTCCCATATGATTTAGAAGACTCAGGGTTTCGGCACAATTTATATACAGTTCAGATAATATCAAAGCAGTAAAAAGCGGCATTTTGCACGTTAGGTTTAAACATGTAAAAATCAGATAACAAAGCCAAATAAAACAGTTTATTCTAAGCTCGAATTCTTGAACCCTGAACCAGAGATTTTGGGTTCTTATCCCCAGCAGAGTCGCCAGAGATGTCACACCTCCTTCTTCACTACCCACGGATTAATGAATGGGTAATAAGGGAGTTTTTCAGATTAGAGTGACATTATTCGGATTTGGGATTTATTTTAATTTTTAGAGTCGCCACCCGGATTTTTGACGATGTTCCGGGACACCGTGTATTGAAATCCCAAAACGAGGAAATTTTGACCCTGTTTTGATTTGTCTACGACTAGAAATTCGAGTAAGGAATTCTATTAACCCGGGAGAAGGTGTTAGGCATTCCAGAGTTCCGTGGTTCTAGCACAGTCGCTTAACTATTAATATTTTGGCCTAAATTATCTAGTTATTTACATAATTTAGCATATTGTGCAGTTAGCCTTTTTAGTTTTTAGTCGCTTTTAATATTTATGGATTTATCTTGAAACAAGTCACAATGGCGTGCACTTGTCGTTTTTGGACACATTGTAAACCCGCCACATGAAATGCACCCGCGTTTACAACATGTGGTTTTTATTATTGTTCGGAATTGTGGTCGGGGGCATGAGTTGCCACACCCGAGTGTAGATTACATATCATGGCTACGGTCACGATATTTTAATTTGCACATTTGAAGCAAACCATTATTCTTCAAAAGTTATTTTGCAGTATTAGTCTAAGAGGTGTGTTTTTTTGGGATACAAAGTGTAAGCTTTGTTCAAGGACTAAAGTCAGATGTTGGATATCAAAACAAAAGTAGAGATGTCCTCATTACAATGTATGATGGGTCTGTTTAAGCGGCTTTAAGATCATCCAACAGAGCATAGAGTAAAATTGAAATTTGGAAAGGCTTTGCATTATATAAAAGAGCTCTTTACTATCACATTGATTAGTATACAAAAATAGAAAATACTGATAGCAGAGGTACTCTGGTCTGAAATATTAGTAATACCAACATGTCATGTATAGCAGGAGATGGTAAAACTGGGAGGAGTAAGGAAACTTTAGCAGGTTAATCCCATGGTAAAAATTAAGGAAGAAAACAATAAATTGTAGCAAAATCCTATAGTTTTAATTAAAGGAAAAAAAAAAGTTACAGAATGAGAAAGAACATAAACACACTCAAGCTAATAAGCCAAAACGCAACAGCTTTCTACCATGATACTACCACAAAATCTCCATTAAAATACCTCTAAGACAACCATGGAATCCCTACAAATCCAACATCAAAATCAGCCCTTTAAACATCCCCTCTCAAGCCATGAATCACCTCTAAAACTCTAGCAAAATTACTCATTAAAGAGAAACCAAACCACCTCCGGAACACCACCATTTCAGCTCAAAAAACCAGCAATCAATTCTACTACGACAAGAGCCTAATAGTAATCAAAACAAATTTATACTTGCACCCAGATTTGTGCACTAGTTCAACACATAAGAGCAATTCAAAGCCAAACAAAATCTACAATCAATCATTGGAGAACACTTTTAAACACACGAATAAGCAACTAATACAAGTTCATGCCAAAACAAGTGTTGCCATTTCATCTCACAATTGAACCTTTCATTTGCAGGATTAATCCACTAAATCAATAGACATTTTCCTTTCCTTACTGCCTTCTATTTCTCCTATGAAAGATTAATGTAGACCAATTGTTAAGCAGTCAACACTTCTTCAAATTTCGAAACATGAACACAGTGATGCAGATTCGACATTAATTATAGAGACAAACATAAGGATTTTCCCTTTGTCAAAATGTATCTAACTAACTGATGGCCAAATTTTGCAAGTCATGAACCAAGAAAAATGAAATGGAATCTGGAGATTACTGAGATAACTTAACATTTGCGTGCATCCAACTATCATAAAAAACCGTTTGTTTCGATTCAAATATGGGGAATTGTAATCCACGCACACAAGCCTTGAGTAAAGCTCATTTACTCTTACAAATTGGTAATTACATACTTTTGAAAAGAGAAAAAATAGAATACCTGGTTTATGAAAAATTCAAAGACAACAAATCAGGTAGTAAGTGCACAATGGAGCTCAGTCATCGCCCTCGCGACAATCAACAACAATGACAGTAGCGAATTGCGGATTCATTCTAGACTTGTAAACCCAGAAATATGAAAGAGGAAGACAACGACTTCGAGCAGGGGTGAAGCCCTTGTTTTTCTATCCTCTCTTTTGTTACATTATTAGAAATGGTGTTTTCCGATGGATTCATGGAGGAAGAAGACAAACAGCAGCGGCTGCATTTTTGTCGCAAGAGGTCGTTGTACTTTTACTGCTTCTTCGAACAATTTTTAGGAGCTGGACTCGAGCTATTTCATGGATGATTTTTGCCATGTTTTAGAGCTGAAGTTTGGGTTGATTCGTGAGGTTTTTCAGATCTGGAACTAGGTGGGGAGGACAATTTTGGAAGCTTTTAAGGTGACGAAAATGTTTTTTGCACAGGTGAAGCTGGTTCGTCGGCAGTTGCTTGATCCTTTAAGAGAAGGACGTATGAAGGATCGAATTTGTTTTGGGTTTGTGCTCTTCAGTTAGGGGTGAGGAAGGAATGTAGAAGAAGAGGACATGGGAAAACGGCGGATCTCCATAGATATTAGGGCCCCCCAAGGTTTTTTAGGTATAATCTATCTCTAGAAGAGAGGAGGGATTTAGGGTATTTTAATGGTAAAAATTGCGCGGGCACCCTATTTGGTCGCCCCCATTTAACCTATACCCGCTTTTTAAAAAACTTTTAACTAGTACCCACTTTTTAAATAACTTCAGCTCCCTTTCCCTCGCTGAGCTGAAGTTCACCAGTTAGGCTGATGTTCGCCAGTTATAAAGACAAAACTTCAGCATACGTGGCTGATGTTCCCCAGTTACAAAGACAGAACTTCAGCTCTAGAGCTGAAGTTTCCCAGTTACGAGAGCTGAAGTTCCCAAGTTATAAAGACAATTACAAAGATAGAACTTCAGCTCTAGAGCTGAAACTTTGTCTTTGTAAACTGGGGAACTTCAGCCCAGTATGCTGAAGTTTTAGTCTTTATAACTGGGGAACTTCAGCCCCATATGCTGAAGTTCCCCCTTTACAAAGACAAAACTTCAGCTCTAGAGCTGATGTCCCCTAGTGTAACTGGGGAACTTCAGCCCCGTATTCTGAAGTTTTTGTCTTTATAACTGGGGAACTTCAGCATACGGGGCTGAAGTTCCCTAGTTAGAAAGACAAAACTTCAACTCTAGAGCTGAATTTCCCTAGTGTAACTAGGAGAACTTCAGCCCCGTATGCTGAAGTTTTTGTTTTTATAACTGGAGAACTTCAGCCCCGTATGCTGAAGTTCCCCAGTTACAAGACAACAACTTCAGCTCTAGATCTGAAGTTCGCAAGCTGCTTCAGGCCCGTATACTAGAATGCTGAAGTTTTGCGTGATTGCCTTTGCTACTTCACCCCCGATGCAATTTTTTTTACAAAGCGGGTATAAGTTAAAACGTGGCACAAAAAGTGGGTACGGATGCAAAAGCCCCATTTTAATGTGGGGAAATCTGGTTGGGCCTGTGATTATGGGCCCTGAAATTGGGTCAATTTGAAATAAAGGTCAAATTGTTCTTTCAAAAAAGGCCACCTTACTACTAATTGAATTTATTTTGCAAAAAGACTACTTAAAATTTTAACTAATTAATTAGACTAATGAATATTTTTTGGGACTTTTTATATTTTAATCTAACAATTAAAAAGTAATTAATTCCTAAAAATGTAAATTAAACCTAAGATGACACGAAATAAAAAATGTGATAATTTTTTATGATTTTTCTATGATTTTAAAATATTAAACATGCATGACATGCAATTATGTAAAGAAAAGTTCCTAAAATTCATTAAAAGTTATTTTTTTGATTATTTTTAGGAGTAATTTCCACGCGGGGCCAAAAATGGGTGTTCACAAATACCGTTCGTCTTTTTCATACTTTTAAAATAGACTTTACACTAGATAAGAAAGTCATTTAATTATTTTTTTAATATTGTTAAATTATTTTTCTTACATTTAGGAATAGCCATTTAGTTATTTTTCTAATATAGGGCTTTAATTTTTTTCATTCCTACCAATGCTAGAATTTCTTCGTTGGATTTAGGTAAAATGAGGATTTTGAACTCCTTTCCGATTTAGGAATCTTTATATGGAAAAGACACAGTGAATCGAAGAAGTAAATTGTGAGCATTTTATTATACCGTTATTAAGATTTATTTATTAGCTAATTGAAATGCTATGCATAACTTATGCGTCCGCCTTCCAATAGTAAAAAAAGATATCCTTCTCCTTCTCTATTTTAGGAACCAAATTTCGGTTCTTTTTTAATAGCCGTGTAATGAAGTATCTCTTCATTTTAAGTATCTATTTTTTTTAGACATTATGATTTTGACATAAGAAAATTGAAATGTAAAAAATATGCATAACTTACGTCTCTAATTGAATGAGTTTATCTTAATAAAAGTTTTTAAAAATAGAAGACTATGTGAAAAATATGTCTGATTCTTTAGGTCTACAATAGTATTTCCATTACCCTTTAATCAAATAGACCTTCTATAATATTTATGTACCAAAATATAAATACATATTCTAATAATAATAAATCATCAACTATTATTTTGATTTCTTTAATCCAACATCAAATTTTAGATATATTTCCAAACTGACATTTAAGAAGCACGTTAAGTATACATAGTTTAATAGTATTTAAATAAATCTTTTAGAGTTTATACTTATTAAAATGGAATACACGCGCAAAGCGCCTACCTTCAACTAGTATATATATATATATATATATATATATATATATATATATATATATATATATATATATATATATGTACAATATTTTCTTTTACATCAGAGGTTGTATAATCAATCTTGAGCACCTTTCTAAGTTCTTTCCCTTTAACCGCGGAACATGATGTCCAATTTTTTCTTTTTGGTGGCCCTGAAAGTTTGATTTTTTTCCTTTATTCGTTCATCAAAGACATACCTTGCAAGCCTCTTTCCCCTTTTATGTAAGCATGAAACAATTCAATCTATCTTGATGGAATTTTTCTAGTAGGTAGCGAGAAGACTAGTAGTATCGACAAGACGCTACATCAATAGCTAAAACTTTTTCCCGGGTAGGGTAGGCTTGGAGTTACAAGTCATATTCTTTCCAACCAAATAAACACTTATGAAAAGTTCACCTTCCCTCGGTGAAAACATGACTTACAGATAACAATCAGACCTTACCAGGGACAGGGACCAGACTGTAGAGGTAAGCTCCCACAGGCAATGAACTTCTTTCGACTTCTTCATTCAGTTTGTAGCCATACCGTACAAAGTGAAAATTTGCTTTCAATTTGAGTAGTTATATTCAAGCAAGTACTCCAGCGAAACAATCCTTTGACAATGGGCTCTTCCCAACACTGGGACTGACTTTATACAGAGAGAGGAAAATCAGCAAAAAAGCTCTTTTTGAATCAGATATTTGATAGGCTAATATAGGTGTAGCCCGCTCTCTCTACGAGTTTGCTTGAACTTGTCAAGCCCGGGTGCCTATGCAATTATTAAGGCAGGGTGATATTGTACCAGTGTCGGAGTGGCTTGAATCAAATCGTTTGTCTAGAAAGGGTGTAGCGATGACCAAAATGGACTCTACTAGAAAGTAAAGATGTTGTATAGTGCAACTGGCCTTACATTAGTATATCGAAATAAAGGAAATGAGCGACCCAAAATCATTGACGAAGAAGAAGTCTTGGAAAGGGATCAAACATATTGAAGAGGAGTTTTCACAAAGGACAATAGCCGATAGCTGATGTCACTAGCCTTAACTTCTTTATCTACTTGAAAACTGATTGGAGTACAACTTTCTTCAAAGAAGTGTCCACTATGATATTATATTAGTAAAGAGCCCTTGATCTAAGATAAGTAAGCAGATACGCCTATGGCTGGAACGATAGCGAGCGTTATTATCAACTTAGTCTCTCAGAGGCCAGCTCGTTGTAACCTTAAAACACGACGTTAGCGGGGTCGGGCTCCCCCTGTCGAAATACAACAAACATGGGACAGCCGGAAACGATGACCCTTCTCAAGCCCGAGGCCTAAGTTGGACTTTCTCTTTCTGTTACTTACCACTCCGAAGTTTAGGATTTAGTTTCGAACCGATGGGATTTATCGAATGGTAATGAATCTTTCCATTTTGTTTATTTGGCCGAATCCGACTCTGGGACTGCCCTTTTGCTAGCTTTTTCATTAGGCTGGTTCAATTACTGCTTATGCTAGAAATATCTAAAACCTGAAATCCACTCTCACTAGATGCTTCCCCTTAAACAGTGTGAAAGGGTGGTAGGTAAAACTAAGGGAATAATCTTTTTTGGTTCGGTAATAGAATCAATAGCTTTCCCGAACAAGGATATAGGAAGAAGCCAATAGGCTACATGCTTGCTAGAGGACTTAATTAACCTATTGAAATGCCAGCATAGACTTGTGGCACATAGTCGGCTAGCTAAAGGTCAATTTCGGTTCTAGGCAAAGATCCACCAGTAGTAGTTCCTATCCCAGTTCCCATTCAACGTTCATTCAACGTATTCTCCCATTTCCATGCTTCAAGCATCTACTTTGCAGACTACTCTTGCTCTTACTACTCTTTCTTATGCTTCCTACTTCTGACTACTTGCCTTTTCCTCACCATCATTTCCTTCCCGCTTGATATCTCATTTTCCTTATCTCGTGCAGTTAAAGGGAACGAGACTGGAAAGCCCAAATTGATCCCGGCAAGGTAATGCTTACCGATACCGAAGCCGTTCCGCTTGTTCCTCTTTCTTTTCGAGGAGGGACATCGCTTCACTCTCCTTGAAGAACGAGTGTGACGTTACGTAGATGATAACCGACTTATACAAAGGATTGTTTGTTGGAATCTTCTTCTGTCAAAATCTTTCGGGAGGCCTTGGTGGTCTCATATTATTTAAAATAGTTTAGAAAGCTATTCCTACAAGGAAATGCCTCCTTTCTTTCATCTAAAATATGGCTGGTCTCTTTTCATATTCAAAAAAGGAAGGCGCCGCATTAAAGCAAGTCGCCTAGGTTCTTAAGAAAGATTTTTAATTTTGTAAAGCGAAATTCTCCTTTGAATTGATCTTTAATTGAAGTATAACATTATGAAAAATCTTTTAGAAATTAAATAAGTTTATCAAGGATTTTGAGAAAACCCGACATAAGGCTCAACTATGATTTTTTATTTTTATATTTATTTTCTCATTCTTATTGGTTTACATTAGTAAACCATCAATGTATTTCTTGTTCCACTAGCTAGGAGATAATTTGAAAATATTCCCTTCGTTATTACTTATTGCTTTATGTCATAGACCAGAAGCTGGAAACATCATTTTTTTCATTCTTTTCTTATGAGGTCGTGTACAACAACCTTAACCTCACAAGCCTGGGCCGGGAATACCTTCATCCCTAGAGGAGCCGTATGAGGTGGAATTTTTACGTATGGTTTTGTAGCCGAGCCTTTCCAGCAATGGGGCTTAGGGACCGATATGATGATTGGTTTAGGTAGGGAGGCCGTCCTACTACGGGCACCTGTAGGGATTAGTGTGAGAGGGGATGTGGAACGAATTCACTGCCCTATGGATGACCAGTGATTACTAGCGATTCAGGATTTATGCAGGCGAGTTGCAGCCTGAAATCTGAACTGTGGACAGGCTTTTTGGAGTTAGCTCACCCTAGCAGTGGAGTTGAATTAGAAAGCAAGACCAAATAGGCTCTTACTTCTCTAGAAGGAACTTCCCTTGAATATACTGCTACTGATATTAGCTTAGGGACTTCGGTGCCTTAAGCGGAAGAGGGGATTTCTTTCTCTTTCTGGCTGCTATGCTCATTTCTTATTCTTTGTTTTTCTCTCCGAAGTGAGTGAAGTCAAGCTAGCCTCAGCAAATCCATTAACCTCGACCACGATCAACTCCTTCTATGCCCCAGGAATAAACAAAAAGTAAAGCAGTCATCAAGCCAGAGCTAGTTTCACAGCTACAGATTCGCACCCGCAGGTCAAAGAAGACCAATAAAATCTCGATTCAGCATAGACAAGGGATGAGAGAGGCCTTACGAGGCCTATTTCCCACCTAATAGATGCTATCAGAGTAGGAAAGTTAGCTAAGTTCTCTTTCCTAGTTTAGCTAAAGCACCCCTTATCGCCTACGACATATGGCTAGGACACAAAGCTTATTCTATTCCTAAAATTGTGAATTCTATAACAGCATTCTGCATTTTCGAAGACAGAGCACTCGTGGCACACACTTGACCTTTTGCCTTAGAAAGAGTTCAACCCACTTGAAAGGGGAAAGGGAAGTAGGAATATTACCAGAAAGTACGGATTCAGGGTTCATCCATCAAATCAAGCGCTACTTGAAAGTTATGATAGATTCCACTCTCAGTTAGTATGTACCTTTTCTTAAGCAAGAACTCTTAATCGTTCAGATCCCATACCCATGGGTTACTTCAATGAGACGACGGTTGGAGTTTACAAGATGCTTTGACAGAAGTAGGTTAGGAAAGATAGCTGAAAGTGCTAGCACAAGGAAGAGATTCTATGGATGGAAAGAGGCCCTTCCTTGCATTCAAGGTTTTGGCATTCAAAGTCAAACTATTCTTTGTTTAAATTTAATAATAAAGTAAAGAAAATCGCCATGCTCTACTCTCTTTTCTCTATTGAACTATGGAAAGCAATTTATAGTAGCGACACAGATTCACCAGAACTTATGACTTTGCTAATGGGGCAGACGAAGGCTAACCCGTTGTGGTTGTTATGACTGGCAAGAATCGGTAGGTTTTTTTAGTGCGCTTTGGTCCTTCTTACAGAGACTATCCTTTGTATAAGTTATGATACATCCAAGGAATGAGCTTCCTCAAAGTCAAATCTCATGGACTACAAGGAAAAGATAGAATCGCACCCAGCAATAGCAGCTGATTCAATAGAAGATGGTCTTGAAAAGAACCTTTCATTCGATGCTTCTTATTCAACTCCCAGACAACCAAGGAAATCTGCGCGAAGATAGGGTTAGCCCCTGTGGCAAGAATTATCCGGGAATGATTATCCAGAAACTGGAAGATGGTTGGTGTGACACGCCTAAATCCCCCACAATCAATCCACAAGGCTTCAAGCGACTGGAGCAACCTTTGAAGGCGCTCAGCCTTGTTCACCCTTTCAACTAAGTATCCCGCTTTTTCATTGAGGGGAGCCGGGATTTGAAATATGTGGGCCTTCATCGCCTTAATTAAATCTATCCAAAGAGCCTACCCTATAATAGATTCATCTAAAGCTGCGCTTGGAAGATTTCTTTCTCAATCGTGAATCCAAGCATACTACTTGAATCACGAAAGACGCTTTTTCTCACTATCTATTAAATTCTAACTTCATGCTCACTTATGAAATCAAGCTAATAAGACAAAAAATAGATCATGAAGTCCACTGGTATGAGAATCAAACAAAGTAGAGACATAAGCAGATCCAAAGAAAAGAAGCAAGACGACTACTTCCATTCCTCTCCTTAGACCGACAATACTACAAGACAGAAATAAGGCGATTATTACCTAATATAATAATGTGAATTATAATAATAATACCTCACGAAAAAGGTAGTTAAATTGCCAATACTATCTCGACCTTTCCCTTACACTCAGCTTAGAGCATTCAATCTCGCTTTCACCCCTCAGAAGGATAGAAAGCTCTAGGGGAATGAAATCCTGCCCTTAGAAAGAAAGGTAGGGGAAATAGCCCTTTCATGACTAAAGGAAAGGGTAATGGTTATATATCTCTTACCACATTCACTACTTTCAAATAAAGAACTCAAGGACTAGACTAAGGAGGGACTTAGAAAAACCTACTAGCAACCTCTCTACTTTCTATATTTAGAAGATGATCCCAATGAAGCCAATTGTGAGACAAACGGAACCCCAGGGTTGATTATTCCCTTAGGCCTATTATCACTACTTCAACTAAGAAATTCAAATTAGCACTTGAAGCAAGAGTCTAGCTTAGCTAGTGCGCTTGAATTCAAATGTCTTTTTCTATTCTATGGCTCGGACCTGGAGCAGGCTCTATTAATCGATAAGCAGCGGTTGCTTACCCACGGACACCTAAGCCTTCTAGGCAAGTGCATAAAGAGAGAGGGGAGGTAGCTTCCAGAATGATAGAGTTATCACAAAAAGGCGAAATGACTAAGATTTTGCTTAACCAGAAGATATAATCCTATTGTTGAACTGGGGAGGAAGAAGGAAAGACATTCAGGGCTGAAAGAATGTAACTCGCTCTAAGGTACCCCAACTGGCTAGGAATTTTCTACCTATGGGGAGTCAATTGGCGCCTTCTTAAAACACCTCCCCAGCTGTCTTCCTTTGCCTTCCCTAATTCTTCTGAGAAGAAAGGTGATCCTACGCAAAAAAAGCCTCTTACAAGAGGATACATGCTGCTAACTCTAAAAGATTTGTTATTGAATACTTTCAAAAAAGGATGCATTGCATAAGCATAAAAAATACGAGAGAGAAAAGTTTAGAACTTATGCTTTGACTTGATTGATAGTTCTTTTCTCTTATACTTATTCCAAGCTGATAGAATGCACATAGTAGTCCAACTATGTTCGCCATTCCCATCCGGGGATCTCCAGCGCCTCGTTAGTCTTCTTGCATCTTTTCCAGCTTTGAAAATCGACTAAGCGTTGCACTAAACCTACTTGTGAAGAGAGAGTTGTCGGGCTATTGCAGAGTGAAGGAAGGTGTCTTGTCTTGGCCTAGGCCTACTTGTGTCAACATCCATAAAGTGCGGAATATCGTATATAATGTGATTATTGTATATATTCATTTTTTTGAATAAAAAGTACATGTACTTCTGTTACATCATGTACTTCAATAATAGGATAAGTCGTAGTAATCCATATGAGCTTGAAGGGATTAACACCATTCATGAGATTATAGAGGATTTGTGACTATTATTGTAGGACCCCGTAAGTTTAACAACATGATACCGTTATACATTTCATATGATATTTTGAGTGGAATATTTTTGTAAAAAAGTTCGAAAAATATGATTTTATATAGTTATTAATATTTCTACTTTCGAATATGCTTTAAATTACACACATAATATGAGAAAGTTTATGAGATTTTCTTTATTGTAAAGATAGAAATTATTTTCTCACTAGAAAAGAAGGTTATCCTTTTACCATTTTAATAATTAAGCGTACGAAAATTTGTACTCTTTATATGAGATTAGAAAAATTAGAAGTTGAGAAAATATACATATTTTTACCTGGATATTTTAATGAAATAATAGTGTATGCATTGATTTTATATAGTACCATGATTTATCACTATTTTAATATTTTAATATTTAATAGTAGTACTTTAGGATGAAGACAAGACCATTTTCGAGATTATAAGTATTTATGGTATTACAAACAAGTGATAAGTTAATTCGTGGAGGTGAGAGGGTAAGCAAATCGGAGAAAACGAGTTTCGTCGAACTTTGACAATTTGGAATAAAATACGATCCAAGCTATAATACCCCCTATTTATGGGCTAATAATATACCACATGACCATGATAGTAAGATGTATAAAGTGTGTTAAACCTCCCTCCCCACGTGGCACAACCCCCCAATTCAATTTAATGACTCTTAAAGTTGTTGCATAGGTGTCACACTTAGAAGAAGAAATTCAAAGAAAATAGCGAGATGAAATATTGAATTTGGACTTTATACACAAATTTGTTCGTCAACTTTCTGGGAGCTTTTTTTTATGAACCGATTGAAGTAGTAGACAGTATATTAGTGGGAGCTTTTCTTTCTCATTAACGAGGTCCATAAGGATTTGTTGAAGAGCCGTTTCATTGAAAGGTTGGTACTTGAAGACAACGTTATGTGAAACTTTTCTTCTAAATTAGACATTTTTGCACCGACTCAATCCGCTGCCTTATTGATCATTGGACTTTTCGAATCTGGTTGATGAGAGGAATTCGGATGAAGCTCCATAGCTCATTTGAAACTTCACAACATAACATAGCGTGAGTTTTTGTAAATTTTAGCGAGTATGGTGCAATCTTTCTCAAGAATATCATACGGATTTTTTCCTACCTTGATCTGCCGTTACACATTGTCATAATCAACGGTGTTAGAGGAATTGTTAGAGAATCGGCTCAGGTATGTTAAGGCTAATCCTTATTTCTTTTGGCATGATGCAAGTCACGATACGTAAACATAATGCAATTCCATAAGTGGTTCTACTCTTAGCTATTAAGGATATCTATGTTATTCATTCCGGTAAGTGATATTCAAGCATGTTTAAGTATGTATATAGTTCCCTATTGAGGTATTTGATAAATATGTTAATGTTCATAATACAGTAATACATGCATCTTCATGCATATTCATTTACCACCGTGCTACGGCCGGTCGGGCAGTCATGCATTTACCACCGAGCTACGGCCGGTTGAGCAGTTACATATTTACTACCGAGCTACGGTCGTGTTACACCCCATGTTTTCGTACGTGGAAGTATACCAAAAGTAAATTAATATAAGCTCGGAAATGAGATATTATATTCAGCATTTTCGTACGTTAAGGTTTCGCCATAAGTTAATCAACGTAAGTTCGGGAATGAGATTTATTTTGGGGTTATAAGTATTATGCTATTTCAAATAAGGGATAAGTAAATTCGTGAAGGTGAGGGGCAAGCAAATTGAAGAAAATGAGTTTTGTCGAAGCTTTTCAATTTGGGATAAAATACGGTCCGAGCTATAATACCCGATATTTATGAACTAGTACCATACAAGGTACCACATGGCCATAATAATGAGGTGTATAAGGTGTGTTAAAAGTGAGTAGTATAAGTAATTTGAGATAATTCTTAATTATGTGGGTAATTAGTTAATTATTGAATTAGTGGGGATTAGTAAGTTGATTAAGGAGAATGGATGAAAGTTTGGATAAGTATGTAGCAATGTGGCAGCACCCCATAAAATCACATGGTGACTCTTTAAGGCACTATAATATGTGGCTAAATTAAAGACATGAAACTTTGAACTAAGTCACAAACTAAGTCTTGGAAAGCCACGTAAAAGGAATTCAATAAAGGAAAGTCTTGGCTAAGTATAAGGCATTATTTAATAAAGAAAAGCCACTAACTCTTGGAAGTGCACGAATCTTATCCATGTAAGTTACAAATCTGTATCTGATAAGAATTCAAGGAATTCAAACGTAAAATGTTTCAAGGTTAAGTCACATAAGCAAGGTTAAGGCAAGGCTTCAACAATTCAAATCAAAGTGAGATTCTGCAATTATAACGGAGTACGGTGAAATCTTCTCAAGAATATCATACAAATTTTTTCTCTACTTCGATCTTGCCATTACATGTTGTCACAATTGATGGGTGTTAGAGGGATTGTCAAGAGAATTGACTCATGTATGATAAGGCTATCCCTTCCTTCTTTTTGGCATGATTAAATTATACAGAAGAAACAAGTAAAAGCACGATTTTCATAAATTACTCTATTCATAGAAATATTAGGGGTGTCTATATTCTTGATCCCCCATGTAAATTATTATTATCTTATGTTCATGGGTCCCAGGAAAAATACGTATTTGATAATATTTATCGGAAAGGCATATTGATTTTTATGGAATTCTGAGAAAATTTTATTAACGCATTTCTTATGCATTTATACGTGCACATTAACCCATGACCAGATGGCATTATATACGAGTATATATGCATATTATAATTATATGGGATACGGGAAAAAGGGTTACGGCGTTATATACGCAGCACCACCTGATCAGCTGGTATATGTTGATGATTTTGCCCACAGTGGCCGATATGATATGATGGGATACCCTCAGAGGCCTGATGATGTTATGGAACATGTACCTATGCACGCCATGACATTCATACGCATATACATGACACTAAAATTATTTCATGACTTATAGAGTTATCCAGACTTACAGGTTGAGTCATTTACTCTATATTTCTTCCATGTCTGTTATGTACTTATTTATGTACCTTACATACCCGGTAAATTATTCGTATTGACGTCCCTTTTGCCTGGGGACGCTGCGTTTCATGCCCTCAGGTCCTGATAGACGGATCGAGAGCTCTCCATGTAGGCTATCAGCTCAGCGGATGATGTTGGTGCACTCCATTTGCTTCGGAGTTGCTCGTCTGGTAAGTATGATTTTGACATGTATTATTTTACGAAGGAACTCTGTCCCGACCTTTATGAAAATTATGTATTCTTAGAGGCGTGTAGACAGATGTCATGTACGTAAAAGATTGTATGGCCTTGTCGACCTATGTTCAGTATTCGAGTGGATATTTGGTCTTATAGGCCCGTATGTCTTATGTATAAATTGGTATCTCATTTTGTATTCTACTTATCTCACGGAAGCCTTCCAGCTCAGTTATCTATGATAGTATGATACATTGTGTTAGTACTCAGTTGAGTAAGGTACCGGGCGCCCGTCGCGGCCCATCGGTTTGGGTCGTGACAAAAGTGGTATCAGAGCAGTTCTGTCCTAGGGAGTCTACAAGCCGTGTCTAGTAGAGTCTTGTTGATGGGTGTGTCGTGCACCACACTTATAATCAGGAAGCTATAGGGAATTTAGGACTGACACTCTTTCTTCTACTCTAGATTGTGTGAGAGCTCAGTCATAGAAATTCAAATTCCTAAATTCCATTATATTTGTAATGAGACGATACCTACACCCAGAAAGATGGTTGGTAAGAGATATAGATGTGGAAGAGTCGAGTCAGAGGAACTAAATTTTGCGTGGTACTTATGATGGATAAATGTGAGGTCTTCAGTAGACATGTGTGTACTAAGACGTGTAAGCCTCTTGATAAGGAACCTTAAGGCAAGAATATTTATCCACCTTTATGGTGAGAGACAATGAGAGATTTAGAAGATAAATACAAGTTTCAAGAAATAAAAGAAGCAAGATGAAGAAGGGTACAAGGTACCCACTTAATAAAGATTATCCTTATTTACCATTCAGGAAGAGATATATAAGCATTTTGAGTTACCTTCAACAGTAATAGAGGTATGTATAATTGGCCACACCGATATAAGTTATGCTTTATGGGAGCTAACAAATATGGTTTAAGATAAGGACATAATAACACGATCCCACTTGGGTTAGAGTGAGCCAAAATGGTGGATGAATTGTTTGCGTGAGTTGACATTTTCGAAGGATATTGCAAACGTGCTAATAGATCTCCTTGTGAGACACCCAGATGGTGCACACTAAAATAGTCCAGCTAGATATGAGTACTACAAAGATAGGAACTGGAAACCTTGAAGGGATGAATATTACCTTAGCATGGATCCCATCCCTAGTAGAAGGAGAATGTTAGGCAGTCCCAAGAGCCAGCAGATGGAGCAAGGGAAGGTAAAAAACGAAAGAATGTCTTGTTAAAGTTTTTAGGATAAAGTGATAAATAGAAATATTAGCAGGGAATTACGAAGAGCGATAATGAAGCATTATTAGTGAGATATGATAAATGGATGTCAACAGTAGAGTATTACAGAATCTATAGTCAAATGAAGAAAGACACGGGAGGTGATGGGCCTTAAGACAACAAGAGAGTATAGGCCATACAGTCACATCCTCATTTCGAGAAATAGTTCGCAACTCTAATGTGATTAACAAAAGGAAAAGTTAGACCCAGAGTAATAGAAACCAGTATGGACTGGTTAACAAGATAAACTAAACATGAATTAGGAACTGAGTGATTTGATAATAGTCAGCATCATGAGAATTTCAGATTGCATTCCAGCAATTATAGAATGGACAACAGAAGAAGATCCATGATGAATTTAGATAATGGTCATTTAGGAAGACGCTTCTCTAAAGCAAGCAATGTGAGCAAAGTTAAGCTTAAGGGACTGTATGTGCTAGTTACACTAAGTGTCACCATCGCGAGTGAGGAATTTTGTTATCCTTGATACATAAGGATTACCGCAAGGCGATTAAGGGTCATTGATGATGTGAAAGGACGCCAAAGATGAAGAGGAAAAACATCTATAGGCAGGTCTTCATAGCTCCAAGTCTTAGTATTTCCCTAAAAGGGGGAATATGGAATGATAAATGAAGAATGTGATTAAAAAAATGAGAAAGGGATGAGATTGCACTTATCCAAATATTAGAGATATGCTATGATTCCAGAATGTTATGTAAGAACGACGTCAAAAAAAAAGGGAAGCAAGGGTTCCTGCCCGGGATGTTATTGATAGATAAGGAGCCAGTACCTGAGGTAAGTTAAGACAAGGAAATAACCCAAGAAAGATTACACGGAATATGGATATGAGAATGGGCCGACAAATAGTTAGTAGTTGATTCAGGAAGAGCCTTATTATGACTATACAAGAAGTTACAGACAAATCAGCAGATCATGCAAGATAAATGTAGTAAACCCTAACATGGAAATTCAGCTTCGCAGTAATGTCATTATAATACTTGAGAAATATTCAAATAGGGGTCGGGGTAGTTAAAGGTAACATATAAGTGTTATGGAAAAAAAAGTACCACTGGGAAGACATTCAAAATATCAGTTCAGAAGCAACCTTACAAGCACAAGGACACGAAGGTAAGCAACTACGGGTAATTATAGGCGAGGCAGAACATCAAAAAGTCTGTCAGGCATACAATGTAACAAGCTTAAAGCCTTAATAAAGTTAGAGGGTCCTCCCTAAGTACTACAGTGAAAGACTAGCTGAGGAATTAAGGATAAAGGTTTCAACCTAAGCTTGACCCAAAATGGAAATGGTTTTATAATAACAGTCTCACAACAACATTGTACGCACTCCATGAGAAAGTGGCACCCACCTTGTGTAACGACCCGGTCGGTCGTTCTGAGAGTTTAGCCCCGTTTCCCCCGTTTCTGCTTCATTATATGTGGTTCAGCTTTATTATGTTGTGTAAGATTGGTTGGCTCGGGTTGGGAGCAACTTTTCAAAAGAACTGAGACACTTAGTCTCTTAAATTTGCTTAAGAGTGGGAAAAGTCAACTAGGAGTTGACTTATTGGTAAACGATCTCAGAATGTAGATTTTATGGCTCAGATAGCTTCGTTAGGTGATTTTGGACTTAGGAGTGTGTTCGGAATGAAGTTTTGATGTCCGGTATTAGGTTTGAATTGGCAAAAGTTAGTTTTTGGCGATTTCCGGTCGGCAGGGGGAAATAGGCTATCGGGGTCGGAATGGAATTCCGGGAGTTGGAGCAGGTTCATAATGTCATTTTTGAAATGTGTGCAAATTTTCAGGTCAATCAGATGTGTTTTGATGGTTTCGGCATCATTGGCGGAATTTAAAAGTTTCAAAGTTCATAGGCTTGAATTGATGTAATTTTGGTGTTTTTGCGTGATACCATGTTGTCACGAACCAAAATCTACTAAGGTCGTGATGGCGCCGGAAACAACCGTCAGGCAATCCAATCATTAATTAGTTGAAATAAATTCTTGTTTTAACATTCATCAAAATCATTACCTTTCACTTTATTACATAGTAACTAAATAAAAATCCGTTAAGTAAATACAAGGGTTTAAATGTTCCATTTCAGCAAAATATATCCCAACACATCCCAGAACCCGGTGTCACAAGTATATGAGAAAATTCTTAGAATTTCACAAATATTACAAGCTTGTCCAAAATACAAGTTGGACAAGGAATTTAAACTGGAAATAAATACAATATGAGGGAGACTCTGTCAGCTGCGGATCACCTCCGGATGATGCAGCTCGCCTAAGTCTCCAACTAGCCACGTCGCTATGAAAGTACCTGTGCAATCAAAATGCACAGCAAGTGGAGGGCTTGACTAAGTTTGAATAAAGTTATGGGATGTGTTGGCGTGTTTGGTTGAGGTCCCGAGGTCTTGACATGTTAATGGATCAAGATGGGATGTTAGAAAGTTGCAAAATTTTGCTGGTGTTCTGTTCTGGGTTCCTTCTGTCATGACCCAAAATCCCACGGGGGTCGTGATGGCGCCCAACACCGGGGTCAGGCAAGCCAACGGTTGCTTACTAGTGAGGTTTACCTTATTAACATTCCAACCCCACATGTTTCCCAAAGTTTTACAGTTAACTTATTTAAACAGAAGTGGAAGCATTTATCAATTTAAGTACATAAAGCCAAAGTGAGCGTCATCCACTATATGTATTTATACAGTCCCAAAAATAGAATGTACTAAGTGTGTGTGCCAGGAACTAGTGTCACAAGTCAATAGGCGACTAGTAGAATATACAAAAGATGATACAAAAGGTACTGCTGTCTGAAAGGATATAGACAGAAGTAAACAAAAGGTAACTCCATAGAATAACTGGGAATCGCCAAAGGAGGCAGCTCACCGTGGAGTCAGGTCCGGAATATGTCAAGCTCCGGTCGGATAACTAGAAACACCAGCCCCAGAACCTGTACAGTTAAGTACAGAAGTGCAACATGAGTACATAAATATATATATGTACCCAGTGAGTATCCCACCTAACCTCGAAGAGGTAGTGACGAGAAGTCGACATGACACTCACTAAGGTCCAACAGTATAAATCAACAGAATGTAATAAAAACAGTAGGCATGTAAGGCAGTGAAACAACAAGTATGTATATGTAAGATACTGAAATCTAGGAAGAATACTTAGGATAAATAAAACAATTACCACTTCACTTTTTCCCAAATATCGGTCAGATCAATTTCATGAAATTTAATAACAAATAAAGCATACGCATGCAAGGTGAGGACAACCGGCCGGAGTCACAGGATAGTCACGCTCGTGCATTGCCAAAGAATCGATCGGTCCGTCCCAAAAGTGCACCTCACAAGCTCTCTATGCACTGCCGAAGGATCGATCGGCCCATCCCAAAAGTGCATCTCTCAACTTCTCTACGCACTGCCGAAGGATCGATCGGCCCGTCCCAAAAGTGCATCTCTCAATCTCTCCATGCACTGCCGAGGGATCAAGCGGCCCTCCCCAAAAGGGCATCTCTCAATCTCTATGTGCACTGCCGAAGGATCGATCGGCCCGTCCCAAAAGTGCGCCTCTCAATAGAGTGGGAGAAATCACACTCCGCTCGCGGAATACAATTTGCGAAGCGGTCACATGCAGATACATTATTCCTTTTAAAAGAGAATGCCTTTCCATAATAAAATTTCTTACAAGTTTTTCTCAAATTTTATAACTTGAGGAATGTAAACAATATGAAATGCAAATTCAGCATTCATATAGTTCATATCAATAAATACACAAGGCATGATGTGAGCCTAACTACCCGGACATAATATAAATAGTCGCTACGTACGGACTCTCGTCACTTTGTACGTGCGTAGCCCCCCCCACAAATTATCACATATAGAATTTAAATTACCTAGGGGGGGACAATTCCCCCTTACAAGGTTAGAAATGAGACTCACCTCATGACGAAACCATCCCTCGGATCAAGGATGTGCCTGAATCCCCGAAATCGATCCTCGAAGGCTCGCAACTAGGCAAAATATAGTGTAATTACATCAACTCATGATCACAGAAGAAGAATTAACCTACTAACCCAAAATTTGCCATTCTTGAAGAATTTCAAAATTTCAACCCCGAGCCCGCATGCTCGAATGTCATGAATTAATGAAGCGGTCGCTTACTCGTAGCCTAAGGGTCATTATTACGCAACTTTTATGGAATGCATGGCAAACATCGGGTGATTTATAAAAATTCTTAAGAGCCCTAACTTGTACTACCCAAATTCTTTATTTTCGATGTTTTAGAAATAAATTCTAGTTGAATTCCATGTAAAATTTAGAAAAATAGAGAGGAATTACTTACCTTAACACTATATAGGTCGTGGAGGGTGCTGCTCAACTTTGAAGGCTCTCTAATGGAGTTTTTAGATGAAGAAGAATGAAGAAAACCCATTTTTTAAACATTTATATAGGTCTTCCAACAGGTGTTTCCGCACCTGCGGCCCAGGGACCGCACAAGCGAGAAAATAATCGCACCTGCGAAAAATGGTGAGGGGGTTGGGAATCTCACCTGCGGAGGAGTTTTTGCACTAGCTGACCCGCCCCAGCGGAAATGGTTCCGCACCTGCGAAGGCTGGGGGCCCCCTGGGTTTCCGCACCTGCGGTCACACCAGCAACAACTGCACCAGTAGTTGTTTTAGCTGGTTTTTGGCCTCGTTAGGTGCCCGGGAGGCACCTGGGCACACCCGAGCCCTAATCCAAATATACCAATGAGTCCCAAATCATATTACGGACTAGCTCAAGCCTTCGGAACACCCAAAACAACGCTAAAACTCAAAATCACACCCCCAAACCCGAAGAACAAAATTAGAAATTTTCAGTTTTCTAGACATCGCTCACAACGCCCCGAACCGACCTATACAACTCGTAATGACCTCAAATTTTGCAGGCAAGTCATAATTAACATAACGGAACTATTTACAGTCTCAAAAAATCCGTTCGAACCTCTATAACAAAAAAAGACGCCCCAAAACAAAATATGAACTTAAGGAACTTCTTATTTTAATATTGCGCGCCGAAATGCCCCCGGGTCATCAGAAACCCAATCCGAACAAACTCCTAAGTCCGAAATCATCACACGAAGCTACCGCAACCGATGAAACTCGATTTCGAGGTCGTTTACCCAAAATGTTGACCGAAGTCAAACTTGGAGGCTAACCTTAAGGAACCAATTGTTCCTATTGCACTCTAAACACCTCCGAATCCGACCACCAGTCCCCGCAAGTCATAAATAACAAAAAACCGCTACGGGAAGTTACATTTAGGGCAACGGGGTCCGATAATGCAAAACGACCGGTCGGGTCGTTACATTTTCCACCTCTTAAACAAATGTTCATCCTCGAACGGGTCTACAATCATACCTGAAGTGCTGAATAAGTGTGGATATCTGCTCCTCATGTCCTCCTCGGACTCCCAGGTCGCCTCTTTAACCGGTTGGCCCCTCCACTGGACCTTTATGGTATAAACTCTCTTGGACCTCAACTGGCGGTCCTGTCTATCAATAATAGCAACTGGCTCCTCCTCGTAGCCCAACCTCTCATTCAACTGAATAGTGCTGAAATCGACCACATGAGAGAAATTGACGTGGTACCTCCAGAGTATGGATACATGAAAAAATGGGTGAACTCCTGATAAACCGGGAGGCAAGGCCAACTCATAAGCAACCTCCCCAACTCGCCTCAACACCTCGAATGGACCTATAAACCTGGGGCTCAGCTTTCCCTTCTTCCCAAACCTCATAATACCCTTCATAGGCGAGACTTTCAACAGGACCCTATCACCCTCCATAAATGATACATCACGCGCCCTCTGATCCGTGTAACTCTTCTGTCTGGATTGTGCTGTACGGAGTCTCTCCCGAATCAACTTCACTTTCTCCAAGGCATCCCTCACCAGGTCGGTTCCATATAACTTAGCCTCGCCAGGCCCAAACTACCCGATAGGAGAACGACATCGCCAACCATACAAGGCCTCAAATGGTGCCATCTCAATGCTGGGCTGATAACTATTATTGTAAGCAAACTCGGCCAAAGGCAAGAACTTGTCCCAATGACCCCCTAAATCAATCACACATGCCCTGAGCATGTCCTCAAATATCTGAACTGTACGCTCTGATTGACCATCAGTCTAAGGGTGAAATGTTGTGCTGAGGTCTATCTTGGTGCCCATCTCACTATGCAATGCTCTCCAGAAGTGCGAAGTGAACTGAGGACCTCGATTTGATATAATGGACACCGGCACACCATGCAACCGGACTATCTCCCGAATGTAGATCTGGGNTGCGAGGTGAACTGAGGACCTCGATCTGATATAATGGACACCGGCACACCATGCAACCGGACTATCTCCCGAATGTAGATCTGGGCCAAACTCTCAGATGAATATTTAGTAGCTACTAGAATGAATGCGTCGAGTTGGTCAATCTATCCAAAATGACCCAAACTGTGTCAACCTTCTGCGAAGTCCGAGGCAACCCAACCACGAAGTCCATAGCAATGCGCTCCCATTTCCACGCAGGTATGGGCTGCTGAAGTAGGCCTCCTGGCCTCTGGTGCTCATACTTAACCTGCTGGCAACTAAGGCACCTAGTCACATACTCCACAATGTCCTTCTTGATTCGCCTCCACCAGAAATGCTGCTTCAAATCACNAGAATACCGAGAACTGTGTGCCTCCTCTAGAATCCTCTCCCTCAGGCCATCAACATTAGGAACACATAAGCGGCCTTGAAGTCTCAGAACACCATCCTCGCCAATAGTAACCTCCTTGGCCCTACCCAGAACCACTGTCTCTCGAAGCTCTGCCAAGCAGGGATCATAGAACTGCCGGGCCTTAATCTCTCCCAATAATGAAGACTGAGCAACCACATGTGCCAAAACTCGACGAGGCTCAGAAAGATATAATCTCACCAGGCGATTGGCCAAGGGCTGAATGTCCAAGGCTAGAGGTACGTTCTCCGCTGCAATATAAGCCAAGCTACCCATACTCTCAGCCTTCCGGCTCAAAGCATGTGCCACCACATTAGCCTTGCCCCAGTGATAAAGAATGGTGATATCATAATCCTTCAACAACTCAAGCCATCTGCGCTGCCTCAAATTAAGATCCTTCTGTTTGAATAAGTGTTGCAAGCTATGGTGGTCTGTATAAACCTCACAGGACACTCCATACAAATAGTGCCTCCAAATCTTGAGGGCATGAACAATCGCCGCCAACTCCAAATCATGCACAGGGTAATTCTTCTNCCCGGGTGATAAAGAATGGTGATATCATAATCCTTCAACAACTCAAGCCATCTGCGCTGCCTCAAATTAAGATCCTTCTGTTTGAATAAGTGTTGCAAGCTATGGTGGTCTGTATAAACCTCACAGGACACTCCATACAAATAGTGCCTCCAAATCTTGAGGGCATGAACAATCGCCGCCAACTCCAAATCATGCACAGGGTAATTCTTCTCATGAATCTTTAGCTGGTGTGAAGCATAAGCAATAACTCTCCCCTCCTGCATCAACACGCACCCAAGCCAACGCGTGAAGCGTCGCAATATACCGTGTACATCCCAGAACCGGATGGCAATACTAGAACTGGCGCTGAGGTCAATAGTGTCTTGAGCTTCCGAAAGCTCGCCTCACACTCGTCAGACCATCGAAATGGGGCATTCTTCTGAGTCAATCTAGTCAATGGAGCCGCAATAGAAGAGAAACCCTCCACAAATCGGCGATAATAACCTACTAGACCCAAAAAGTTCCTGATCTCTATAGCTGAAGTAGGACGCGACCAACTCTGAACTACCTCGATCTTCTGAGGATCAACCTTGATACCCTCTCCGGATACCACATGCCCCACCAATGCCACGGAATCCAACCAAAACTCACACTTGGAGAACTTAGCCTATAGCTTTTGTTCTCGCAAGGTCTGGAGCACAACTCTCAAATGCTGCTCGTGCTACCCAGGCTACGGGAATAAAACAAAATGTCATCAATGAAGACAATGACGAAGGAATCAATATATGGCCTGAACACCCTATTCATCAAGTCCATGAATGCTGCTGGGGCATTAGTCAAGCCAAAGGACATCACCAAGAACTCATAGTGGCCATATCTCATACGAAAAGCAGTCTTCGGAACATCTGAAGCCCGAATCCTCAACTGATGATACCCTGATCTCAAATCAATATTGGAAAACACACGAGCACCCTGCAACTGGTCAAGCAAATCATCAATGCGCGGTAAGGGATACTTGTTCTTAATGGTAACCTTGTTCAACTGGCGGTAGTCAATACACATCCGCATAGACCAATCCTTCTTTTTCACAAATAGAACTGGAGCACCCTACGGCGATACACTCGGTCTGATGAACCCCTTAGCTAACAACTCCTAAAGTTGCTCCTTCAACTCCTTCAACTCCTTCGGAGCCATACGATACGGAGGAATGGATATAGGCTGAGTATCTGGAGCTAAGTCGATGCAGAAGTCAATATCACGGTCCGTAGGCATGCCCGGAAGATCCGAAGGAAATACATCAGCATACTCTTAAGCAACTGGCACGGAATCAATCGTCAGAGACTCGGCGGTGGTGTCCCGCACATAAGCAAAATAGGCTAGACAACCCTTCTCGACCATATGTCGAGCCTTCAGGAATGAAATAACCCGGCTGGCTGAGCTAACTAAAGAACCCCTCCATTCCAGCCTAGGTGAGTCAGGCATGGCTAAAGTAACTGTCTTGGCATGGCAATCAAGCACGGCATGATGAGGAGATAGCCAATCCATGCCTAGAATAACCTCAAAATCAACCATGTCGAGCAATAAAAGGTCAGCTCTGGTCTCGAACTCACATAAGGTGATCAAACAAGACCGATACACCCAGTCTACCACAACAGAGTCTCCCACAAGAGTGGACACATATATAGAAGATCCCAAAGACTCTCGAGAGACATCCAGAAAAAGAATCAAATAAGGCTGAAACATATGAATAAGTGGATCCTGGATCAAACAATACTGAAGCCTCTCTACCACATACTGAGATAATACCTGTGATCACGGCGTCTGAGGCCACTGCATCTGATCTGGCCGGAATAACATAAAACCTGGCTGAAGCACATGATGTCTGAGCCCCACCGGAGTGAACAGAAGCTGCCTGACCTCCCTCTGACTGGCCTCCACCTCTAGAATGACCCCTGCCGACCTATCTTCCGCCTCTAGGTGGTCGGACTGCTGGTTCCGGACCCATCGGCTGATAGCTCTGCTGCACGGCCTTGCCCCGATACTGGGGACGCTGCCTCCTCATATGACCTGGTTCTCCACACTCATAACATTGCCCAGGTGGCACAGTCTGCTGCCCCGAGGCAGATCCCTGAAGGACCGGAGGGCGATGAGAGCCCTCAGGCATAGCACTGAAATACGGATAGGAGGATCTCTAATGACTGGAATGACCACTATGTGAACTCTGAATGGCTGGAGGACGGTAGGAACGCTCCGACGTGGTACTGAAAGGAGGCCTCGCTGGAACACCTCGAGGAGGTGGTGGAGGTGCTGAGTATAAATGCCTGCGGGGCTGACCACTACTATGCTGGCCCCTGCTCCTAGCTGGGGCGCCTCCAAAATCCCCTGAGAACCTAACTCTCTTGTCCTGCTGAACCTGCTCCCTGCTCCACAACCGGTAACCCTTGATCCTACGAGCAATCTTCACTACGAGCTGATAAGGGGTACCCATCTCCACCTCTCGAGCCCTGGTGGATCTTATACCTGGATGTAACCCTGCTACAAACCTCTGAACTCTCTCAACATCGGTGGGTAATATCCTAAGAGCATGGAGTGAAAGCTCTGAAAATCTGTCCTCGTAATCTGTCACGGACATCTGCCCCTGCTCTAACCGCTCAAACTGACCCCTCAACTCCTCCCTCTCAGAGGGTGGAATATATCTGTCCAAGAACATCTGGGTGAACTGATCCCAAGTGATAGTAGGAGAATCGGCTGGCCTGCTAAGAATATAAGATTGCCACCACCTGCGAGCTCTTCCCTCTAACTGGAATGCAGTGAAATCCACTCCATGGGACGCTAGGATCCCCATGTTGTGCAGTCTATCCCTGCACCTATCAATGAAATCTTGGGCATCCTACCCTCGCTCACCCCCGAAGACTGGAGGGCGTAAGCGGGTCCATCTGTCTAACATCTTATGCTGGTCGCCATCCACAACTGGTGTGGGCTCCAGTGCTGCCGCTACAGGCTGGGTATCATGCACGGGCATTATACCCGGGGTGGGATGCAATGCTGTTGTCGGTCCTGCGGCCTGGGCAGTAGGGGTTTGGGCTCCCCCTCCCGCCTGTGAAGTGACAGGGTCTGCTGGAAATATACCAGCCTGGGACATGGTGTCCATGAATCTCATCATACGGCCCATGGCTGCCTGGAAGCCTGGCGTCGTCATAAAGTCTACGGCTACCGGATCTGCTTTAGGCACCTAATCCTGCTCCTCTAATATAGGGTACTCTGGTGGCAGGACCGTATAGCTCTGGGTAGCCCTCGTCCTCTACCACGGGTAGGTGCCCTACCCCTGCCCCTACCACGGCCTCGAGCGGCGGGGGCAGCACCCTCTCCCGGATCAGGAACATGAGATGCACATGTCCCCACCATCTGTGAGAGAATAGAAGAATGAATTTAGTAAATCATAGGTTGCACGATAGAGTAAGAACGAATAGAGGTTTCCTAACACCCCGTAGCCTTCTGAAGATAAGTATAGACGTCTCCGTACCGATCCGCAAGACTCTACTGGGTTCGCCCGTGACTCGTGAGACTTACGTGAACCGAGTGCTCTGATACCACGTTGTCACGACCCAAAATCTCACGCGGGTCGTGATGGCGCCTAACACCAGGGTCAGGCCAGCCAGCGGTTGCTTACTACTGAAGTTTACCTTATTAACATTCCAACCCACATGTTTCCCAAAGTTTTACACTTAAGTTATTTAAACAGAAGCGGAAGCATTTATCAATTTAAGTACATACAACCAAAGTGAGCGTGATCCATTACACACACATATATATATATATACAGTCCCAAAAATAGAATCTACTAAGTGTGTGTGCCAGGAACTAGTGTCACAAGTCAATAGGCGACTAGTAGAATATACAAAAGATGATACAAAAGGTACTGCTGTCTGAAAGGATATAGACAGAAGTAAACAAAAGGTAACTCCATAGCATAGCTGGGAATCACCAAGGGAGGCCGCTCACCGTGGATTAAGGTCCGGAATATGTCAAGCTCCGGTCGGATAACTAGAAACACCAGCCCCAGAACCTGTACAGTTAAGTACAGAAGTGCAGAATGAGTACATAAATATATATATGTACCCAGTGAGTATCTCACCTAACCTCAAAGAGGTCGTGACGAGAAGTCGACATGACACTCACTAACGTCCAACAGTATAAATCAACAGAATTTAATAAAAACAGTAGGCATGTAAGGCAGTGAAGCAACAAGTATGTATATGTAAGATACTGAAATCCAGGAAGAATACTGAGGATAAATAAAAAAATTACCACTTCACTTTTTCCCAAATATCGGTCAGATCAATTTCATGAAATTTAATAACAAATAAAGCATACGTATGATGGGTGAGGACAACCTGCCAGAGTCACAGGATAGTCACGCTCGTGCACTGCCAAAGGATCGATCAGCCTGTCCCAAAAGTGCACCTCCCAAGTTCTCTATGCACTGCCGAAGGATCGATCGGCCCGTCCCAAAAGTGCATCTCTTAACCCCTCTACGCACTGCCAAAGGATTGATCGGCTCGTCCCAAAACAACGTATCTCAATCTCTCCATGCACTGCCGAGGGATCGACTGGCCCATCCCAAAAGTGCATCCCTCAATCTCTCTACGCACCGCCGAAGGACCGATCGGCCCGTCCCAAAAGTGCGCCTCTCAATAGAGTGGGGGAAATCACACTCCGCTCGCGGAATACAATTTGCGAAGCGGTCACATGCACATACATTATTCCTTTTAAAAGAGAATGCCTTTCCATAATAAAATTTCTTACAAGTTTTTCTCATATTTTATAACTTCAGGAATGTAAACAATATGAAATGTAAATTCAGCACACATATAGTTCATATCAATAAATACACAAGGCATGATGTGAGCCTAACTACCCGGAGATAATAGAAATAGTCGCTACGTACGGACTCTCGTCACTCTGTACGTGCGTATCCCCCCCCACAAATTATCACATATAGCATTTAAATCACCTAGGGGGGACAATTCCCCCTTACAAGGTTAGAAAGGAGACTTAACTCGTGACGAAACCACCTCTCGGATCAAGGATGCGCCCTAATCCCCGAAATCTACCCTCGACGGCTCGCAACTAGCCAAAATATAGTGTAATTACATCAACTCATGATCAAAGAAGGAGAATTAACGTATTAACCCAAAATTCGCCATTGTTGAAGAATTTCCAAATTTCAACCCCGAACCCGCATGCTCGAATGTCGAGAATTAATGAAGGGGTCGCTCACTCGTAGCCTAAAGGTCATTATTACGCAACTTTTCTGGAATGCATGGCAAACATCGAGTGATTTATCAAATTCTTAGGAGCCCTAACTTCTACTACTCAAATTCTTGATTTTTGAATTTTTAGAAATAAATTCTAGTTGAATTCCATGTAAAATTTAGGAAAATAGAGAGGTATTACTCACCTTAGCACTATATAGGTCGTGGAGGGTGCTGCTCAACCTTGAAGGCTCTCTAATGGAGTTTTTAGATGAAGAAGAATGAAGAAAACCCATTTTTTAAACATTTATATAGGTTTGCCTACAGGTGTTTCCGCACAGCGGTGAGAAAATAATCCCACCTGCGGAATATGGCGAGGGGGCTGGGGATCGCACTAGCAGAGTGGTTTCCGCACCAGCGGACCCGCCCCTTCGGAAATGATTCCGCACCTGCGAAGGCTAAGGGGCCCCTGGGTTTCCGCACCTGCAAGGCTGGGACCGCATGAGCGATCCCGCAGCTGCGGCTTGGCAACCACACCTGCGGTCACACCAGCAACAGCTGCACCAACAGTTGTTTTAGCTGGTTTTTAGCCTCGTTAGGTGCCCGGGAGGCACCTGGGACCACCCGAGCCCTAATCAAAATATACCAACGAGTACCAAATCATAATACGGACTCGCTCGAGCCTTTGGAACACCCAAAACAACGCTAAAACTCAAAATCACACCCCAAACCCCAAGAACTAAACTTAGAAATTTCCAGTTTTCTAGACTTCGCTCACAACGCGCTGAACCGACCTATACAACTCGGAATGACCTCAAATTTTGCAAGCAAGTCATAATTAACATAACAGAACTACTATTGGTCTCGAAATTCCATTCGGACCTTGATAACACAAAAACACGCCCCAAACCGAAATATGAACTTAAGGAACTTCTTATTTCAATATTGAGCGCCAAAATGCCCCTGGGTCATCAGAAACCCAATCCGAACATACGCCCAAGTTCGAAATCATCACATGAAGCTACCGGAACCGACGAAACTCGATTCCGAGGTCATTTACCAAAAATATTGACCGAAGTCCAACTTGGAGGCCAACCTTAAGGAATCAATTGTTCCTATTGCACTCTAAACACCTCCGAATCCCGGACCACCAGTCCCCGCAAGTCATAAATCACAAAAAGCCGCTATGGGAAGTTTCATCTAGGGGAACGGGGTCCGATAATGCAAAACGACCGGTCGGGTCGTTACACCTTCTATGCGATCGCTTGGGAAAGAATTGGATCGCATAGAGTAGTTGGGGGCAACATGGGTTTTCATGCTATACGATCGCGTGGGTGGAGGCCGCGATCGCGTAAGAGTGGGTCCTGTGTGCAGTGCGATCACGTGGGTGAGGTCCGCGATCGTATAAGGTCTTCTGAGGCGCGTGAGGAGGATGAGTGTTTGAGCTCCGCGAACGCATGTGTTCGTATGCGAACACATAGAGTGGGATTGGTCTGTTCATCGCGAACACATCCCTGGAAATCCGTCGCACTGAAGGAAATATAGTGCTAGGCAGAATGTTTTAAAAGGCCATTTTTGTGAAATTAGTCTATTTTTCCTCCATTGTTGAACGAGTTTGGAGCTCTTTAAGAGGTATTGAAGAGGAAATCGAAGGGAATCGCTTGGAGGTAAGATTTTCGACTTCATAACTCAATCCTTTGTTGTTTTCTAAGTAATTAAATCGGAAATTTGTTGGATTTAAACCCAAAATTGGGGAGGCTAGGTGCATGAGAATTGGAAATTTCTTTTAATGATTTGAGTAGGCAATTGTGGTTCGAATTTGGTGTTCTTGGTATGTATAGAATCGTGGAAGTATGAGTATTCTTGTGATGCAAATGTTATAGAATTTTGATACGTGGTCCCTGGGCTCGGGTTTCGCCAATTTCGATAATTGTGCCTAAAATTGATAGTTTTCGTTTGAGACTTGTTCATTTAGCGTATATTGATGATGTTAATCTGGTTTTGGTTAGATTCAGAGCAGTTGGGAGCCAATCCGAGGGGCGAGAACACCGCGGATTATTACTTTTGCCCGGGTGGATGTCACGACCCAAACCAATGGGCCGCGACGGGTGCCTGAGTCCTACCTGTCAAACACCCCTAAACATGCGTCTAAAGTATGAACCTGAATAAGATCTGCTGAATTACGAGAACATTATACATGAAGGAAATCTACACAAAAAGTCATACATACATATACGTACAACATACGTAGGACGAGCCAACAAGGATGCTATAGGCAACTATACATCTCAAAACTGGAAGCCGGCAAGGCCACATACTATCCAACTAGACATACTGTCTACAGACCTCTAATAGAAACATAACTGTATAAAGACGGGTCTGAGCCACGTCATACTCATATATATCTATATACAAAAGTATCGTACCAAAATCAAAAGTAGCTCCGGATCAAGTGGAGCACCCCAACTCTCGCTGATCAGGGATCCTAAGAAGGGGGACCGTCAGTTCGCCTACCGGCACCTGCGGGCATGAAACGCAGCGTCCCCAGGAAAAAGTGACATCAGTACGAATAATATACTGAGTATGTAAGGCACATAAATAAATACATAATAGACATGGAAGAAATATAGAGCACATGACTCAACCTGTAAGCCTGAATAGCTTTGTAAATCATAAATTACTTTTAGCGTCGCATATGCATATGAATGTCATGTCGTGCATAGATACATGTTTCATAACATCATCAGCCTCTGAGGGCATACCATCATATCATATCGGCCACTGTGGGAAAAATCATCATCGTATACCAGCTGATCAGGTGGTGGTCCGTATATAACGCCATAACCTTTCCCATATTCCATATACATATATATACATACATATATACGCGTATATAATGCCGTTTGAATATACATACATATTCACGTATATAACACCGTTTGAACCATATTTCAGCCATTGGGGGCAACATCATCATAAACCAGCTGATCAGGTGGTGGTCCGTATATAACACCATAACCTTTTCCCATATCCCATATACATATATTTACATATATACGCATATATAACGCCATCTGGTCATGGGTCAACGTACATATGTAAATGCATGAAATGCATATGAAGTACGTCAATAAAATCTCTCGGTACGTCATAAGGCCATTATGCCTCTGATTAATATCATGAAATAAACTTTACCTACATATTTTCGAGACCCATGAACAGAAGATAATAATAATTCTTATGGGGAATCAAGAATACAGACACCCCTAGTATTTCTATGAATAGAGTTATTTATGAAAGTTGTGTATTTTGCTTGTTTCATTTGTATTATTTTGATCATGCCAAAAAAGAAGAAGGGATAGCCTTAACATACCTGAGTCGATTTTCTTGACAATCCCTCCAAATGCTACTTACTTAAAAGAAACTGGACTCAGACTTTATAATAACAACCAAGAGTACTCCAATAACTAATATAGATTATGTATCAAGCCTTACAACGTCCTGCTTTGCGAACTTCTGAAGCATAAAGTCGTCCCACTGATTGATGGCTAGCATGTAAGAAGCTATCAAAGGAATTGGGAGCTAGCACGGTGATGTTCAAATGTTTCAAATTTGGGTAAGAGTAAAAGTATTTAGAGACACCCACATAATCATCCAACCTCTTTCTTGTTTTTGCATGGAGCAGATCATATGCCTATACATATGCATATAAATGTGTTGGTAAAATCCATCCAAAAATATGGATAAGTGGAAAGTGGGGATCACCTATCTTGCCGCCATATTGAAAAATTGTTACATATGGCATAGATATTACATGTTAGTCACACGTCATTTTTGGAGGGGGATCTTCCACGTAAGATTCTTTTCATCCACACGATACTCAACTCCCTAGCTAAACTAGTTAAGAGTCATGATTAATTAGTGGAACTATAATACTGTTAAGATACTACTAGCTTTATCTCTTACTAATACAAGTTTTAAATTTTCACCGATCTGAACTCAGTATGATTCATGCAGGTGTCGTCCATCCACATAAACATTCAATAGGATACAAAATAACTGGTTAAGTAACAGGTAGTATAAATTAAATATTCCTCTAACTAGTATTATAAAATTAATGTCAAGTTGGCCATACACGAGATTTGGCTTATAGAACAATATTATCATAATATAATACTACTCACTTTTTAATACACTTTACGTACTCTACTATTATGGTTATGTGGTACCATAAAAAATAAATACGTACACTATTATTTTATTAAAACATTCATGTAAAAATACATATATTTTATCAACTTATAATTTTCCTAATCTCATATAAAGAGTAAAGAATTTTGTATGCTTAATTCTTAAAATGATAAAAAGATAAGCTTCTTTTCTTGTGGGAAAATAATTTCTATCTTTACAATAAAGAAAATATCATAAACTTTCTTATTTTTAATATACTTTATACATTATACTACAGTGGTCATGCTGTACCTTGCATGGTACTAGTTCATAATTATCGGGTATTATTGCTCGACCCGTGTTTTATTCCAAATTGTCCACTTTCAACGAAACTAGTTTTCTTTAATCCGTGTACCCCTTTATCCTTCATAACACTTATTTATCAATTTTTTTAAATAACATAAATATGTTAACATCGAAATGATCTCATCCCGATTTCACGTTGGTTAACCGAAGACGAAAATTTTTTAACGTACGAAAATGCGAGATTTTACAGTAGAGGTAAGTAATGGCTATAAATCTTGTCCTGAGGGTATGAAACCCCGGACTTCGTATTTCTCACTGTTTTTAGAATGGCGCACATGTCGGATGACGAATATGTGGCGTGCACTGATTTTTGGATTCGACTTGGTCCTCTCCGCGGCAACTATTGAGTTGCGTATTTTTACTCTAAATCATATGTTAAATTGTGTTCTAAAACAATAGCTATATTTGGGCTATAAGTTATGTTTGGGGCCTCGTGTCGACTTGTTTAGACCCCTTGGGGACTTTTCACTGCTATTTTCCTCACTGTGTTGACTTATGATTTACACTCAGGCATGTATGTTTAGTTGATTTCGAACCTCAGCCTTATTTACACTCTTTTGAGAAATAAAATGATGTTTTGGGTCGAGTACCCCGTTTAACTGATACACCCGAGGGACTTCTGGGAGTTTCTGACATAGTGAGGCCGAGGGCTTGATTGTGAGGATATGATATGTCACGAGGTGGCTTGATATTAGTGTTTGGGCTGAAGGAGCCCCTCCGGAGTCTGTACACACCCCAGTGAGCACATGTACCTACTGCGTGCGAGTGTCGCGTGCCGAGTGATGAGTGATTAGGAGGCATGAGTGATTGTGAGGTTGCTTGAGAGGCTGATTATGAGTGACTGTGAGGTATGCCCGAGGGGCTGATTATGAGTGACTGTGAGGTATGCCCGAGGGGCAGTTTATTATACATGTTTTTTCCCCAGGGGCCTTTGATGATTTTCATCATTTTTACACTAAACTTCTTGAAAGTTATGCTGAAACTATTGGTAAGTATATTTCCAAATGATTTTTTACTTAAATCGACTATTGAGCGTGATGATTTAAAGTATACATTGTTGGAAAGAAAGGTTGTGCTTATTTTGAATTGATGGTTTGATATTTATGTGTTTCTTACTACTCAGACCTGATTTATTTTCATTACTACTTAGTTGGAGTATTCACATTACTCCCTGCACCTTGTGTGCAGATCCAGGTGTTAGGGCAGAGTGAGTAGTGTATCTGTTCCAGAGACTTCTCGGAGATATTGCGAGGTAGCTGCACGCGTCCGCAGTCCTGCTCTCTCTCCTGCTTACTAGTATAAAGTTTTTTTAGTTGTATATTTTCTGTAGATTCTCATGACCTGTGACTCTGGGATCTCGGGGGTTGTATTTAATATTCGGTATAGCTTTAACTGTTTTAAAAATGTTTTAAAGAAACCTTTATGGGTTATCAGTTTAGTGAAGATGTAAATGGAAGCTTATTATGACTTGAGTGTAGTTTTGGCTGGCCTAGTTCCACGATGCCATCACGACTGGTTTAGATTGGGGTCATGACAAGTTGGTATCAGAGCGCTAGGTTACATAGGACTCACCGGTCATGAGCAGGTTTAGTAGAGTCTTGCAGATCGGTATGGAGACGTCTTTACTTATCTTCGAGAGGCTGCAGAACCCTCAGAAAAATCTCATGTTCTTGAATTCTTATCGTGTAAATTCATTTATTTCTGTCAAGAGCGTAACTCTTGAATTCCTTCCATGTATTCGAACGCGCACTAGAGATCTTGGTATCAGCTGTGCATCTACGGCTGGTGACTTCCGTGGATGAGATGTGATTTTGGCATGTTGGTAATGGGACAGTCTGGAGGACTTGAGGCTGGATTCTTTCTGTGGTTCGAATGCTAAGATTTCGATTGTGTGTGCCGTGTACTTGGGGACTTATATGTCCGTTTGTGTTCTTATTGATGAGAATTGGTGACTAGATGCTACGTGGTGAGTGTGATTTGATGGTTAGGTGTGTTCAGATTGTTTGATTGTGACAAATGGGTTGGCTAGAAATGTGGCAAGAACTATTGAGTGTTTGATTTCTATCTCGGTTTGGTATTTGGATTCGAGTTGTGAGTGTATTGGAAGACCTCTCGTGTCGTTTAGTTGTGGAGTGAAGCGGATCTTTCTGTTGGGTTATGAGTTCTCAGTGATGTCTTTTGGGATGATCATTGCCCTAGTAGCGTCCATGTATTTGGTTAACGGTGTATTCCAGCCGTATTATCACTCTTTGTTATTGTATTCATTGATGACATCCTGGCATATACGTTGCTAGGAGTAGCATAGTCAGTATTTGAGGATGGAATTATAAGGATTCAGGGTGGAAAGGCTCTATGAAAAGTTCTCCGAGTGTGAATTTTGGCTCGGCCTAGTAGCATTCTTGGGACACGTGGTGTCCAGTGAGGGTATCCATGTGGTCAGACGTGTGTGGTTAGAGCTTCTAGAAGCTCAAGATTTCTTTGACCACCGCTCCAGTGTTAGTTCTGCCATCAGCTTCAGGCTCTTACCGCGTATTGTGATTCTTCGAGGGTAGGCGTTGTTTATGTTATATGCAGCAGGGTGTAGTGATTGCATGATGCTTACGGTCTTTGGAAGTGTATAGAGAGATATCGTGTTTGAGGCTAAGCCGACATGGGTATCTCCTGCGGATTGTCCTAGGGTGTGTGATCCCTATGTTGTTCTGTAATAAGTTCTCTTCTACCAGTAAATGATATATGTTGTAATTTGAGTTTAGATCGCTTGTGGAAGTTGGCATGACTATTACAATGGTGAATGTGAGATTTGTAGATGACCTGAGCTGTTAGACTGGTTGTGTTATTATGGGCGTTGTGAGTCATTGGGTGTCTTAATCGTTGGCTTTGAGCCAAGTGGGGGAGTCTGTTAATGATAAGTTGATTACACGATTATGTGTTGTATTGGTTTCGGTTTGAGGTATATTGGTGAATCAGTTATGACATGTAGAGGTGGAGTCCGAGGATGACACGAGTAATGGAAATTCTTCGATACAGGGTGGAATGTACTCCATGGGTAAATGAATTCTATGGAATGATTGAGAGGCAATTGTAAAAGGTGTAGTGTGTGCAGTGTATGAATTTGCTTATGGCTTCAAGTGAGTGGATTACTTTCCTAGTATGTTAGTGTGCAAACGGTCAGGTCGATTCTTTCTAATTGGTCGGTGTAATTGAGATTTACGTTGGAGAGTGTCAGGACTTGTAGCATTTCTACATCATCATGGATTCTATATATCAGTATCAAGAAGGTGAAGGTAATGGCTTTAGATCGCAAGAAGTCTCATCAGGGTAAGTATTTTGAATGTGGTACTTTTCGGGATATTCGAGAGAGTATTCAGCGGTTTACGAGCTTTAGGCGGTATGGTATTATGCTTGGGTCTCGTGTGGTGAGCCTGCGTTGAGAATTATGGTATTATGGCAAGAAGAAGTATCAATTCGAAGGTAAGTCAGAAGAAACTAGGATAAATATGACAACTTGGTAGTAGGTCGAATCGGCATGGTAAGGGATACAGTTAGTTCTTTGGGTGTTCATGAGGTAATGTGTTTTTACAGGTGTTTCTTAGCAATGCTCTTGGGTTTTTGTGACCTGCGTAGCTTGGTTGAGTTAGAAGGATTCAGTCCTGACGGTTTGGTGTTGCACAAATGGGATTTCAGAAAGTTCCTGATGGGTTCTACCACGGTTAGAGATGCGTATTTTCTTCTGGCGTAAGGTGCAGGTGATGTATAGTGATTTTTCTTCTAAATGGGATCAAATGGAAGTTCCTGGCTAGTTTGGTAAGTAGTTTCTTGTGGCTTAGAAAAGGTCATAGTTCCCATATTTGTCCTAGGATGGCATGTCGTATGCGGTATGTTGGGTAGAGGTGAGATTTGCACATGTGAGGTCACGGTTTAGTTCTGGAAGGAAGGTCAAAAAAAATTTCTTAGACAGCATCAGCAGTTCCAGACGACTAGGTAGATGATAACACTGTTGGGTGTCTTGATGAGGGTATACATTTTAGAAAGGTCATGCGTGGAGTTAAGGGTACTTCATTGGTACTTCGACGCTCTCTTGTTGGATCGACTGCTAATAGTCAAGGTTGCTTGGTAACACAGAATAATTATAGGGGTATCCATCGTGTAATTATTGAGTATTAGGGATGTGCTATGTGTTCGAGCGGTGGAGCGTAGATCAGATATAGTAATTGGTGCGCTTCGTGACTTCGAGACTGGGAGTTCTCATAAACAGGTTATTTTGTGGTAGTGAACTGTGAAGATACGAGCAAGCTACTCAGATGTTAATATGTACCATGATTCAGTCATTGTGGACTTCTTGTTGAGTTATCTATCTGTTGTGAGTGACAAGAGTTGATTAAGGGTTATTGGTAGGCTAGTATGGGTGTGTTCTGCACCGGGTCGGAATTGTTGGCTCCGAATTTCTATTGTTGAGGAATGTACCATTCGATTGTGATTGAGTTTATTCATGTTCTGGAGTGATCTATTAGTTACCCTTCGGTGTTGTGAGGAGTTGTTATTATTGGTTATATGCACATATGGTACGGTTCTTGTTGGGCTTTATAGCTAGATTTGAGTAAGGTAAGTAATTGGGTATTGCGAGGTTGATATGTATTGGGTATGTTCTTTCTGATTCGTGTGACATGGTATCGTCCTATTTCCCCATGGTTATGGAAATGCACTTTGAATACTTAATGTCGAATTTTGAATTTCGAATGGTTATTGATTTTGGGAAAGGTAGCTTGAAATATTTCATGTGGACCAGCATTTGGATGAGATTGCATAGTGTAGCGGAGTTATGTAGGGGTATGACATTTGGTATTGGATTCGTGTGTTTTGATTTTTCACGATGTGTGCCAGGCTTTTAGCATGATGTTGTGATGGTAATTGTTAATGGCGGGATGGTCCTCTCGTGTGAATCTTTTATATAATTTGATTACATTGGGATGTGCTATTGAGTGCAGGAGTTGCATAGGTTATGGCTTCAACTGTATCGATGTGCCATGTCAGCAGAGTGGTCGTGTTGGATGAGAAGAGGTCATTGGACCTAGAGTGAATATTGTCAAAAATTTTCTACAGCATAGTTGGAGGGATAAATATCGGGAGTCAGCTTAGAAATCTGCTATAATTCCTGTTTGGGAAGGGGGAGCTTCATGTCTGAGTGATTGAACGAATGATTGTTAGTTTCTACGTGTTTCTTTCATCATCGGCAGTATATGAAAGTGTTAGAGCGAGGAATTTCTTGATAAGAGGTTATGTACCGACATTGGGTTGTTCTGAGCAACTATTGTGAGTGGGAGTTATCACTATGGGTGTTTGAGTCATGCATTGTATTATGTGATTTCATCTGGGGTGTGCGTATAGGGCTTGGTCCAGCATGTTTTGTTCAGTTTATAGTTATGGAATTTTGATCTTGTATATTATTTCAGAAGTGGGAATTTGGTTCTAAGGTTTATAGGTCAGGATTGGATTTCGAAATTTCAACTATGTTGTGCTATTGAACCTATATGGGATAGGGTGACGTGGGATCACCCCCGGGTATGTGCATGGTAGGCTACGTGGTAGTTTGATGGTTTTGGAGAACAACTCTCGGCACGTTCGAGGACGAACGTATGTTTAAGTGGGGGAGGATGTAACGACCCGGTCGGTCGTTTCGAGAGTTCTGCCCCGTTTCCCCCATTTCCGCTTCATTATATGTGGTTCAGCTTCATTATGTTGTGTTAGATTGGTTGGCTCGGGTTCGGAGCAACTTATGAAAAGAACTGAGACACTTAGTCTCTTAAATTGGCTTAAGAGTGATAAAAGTCAACTGGGAGTTGACTTATTCATAAACGACCTCGGAATGTAGATTTTATGGCCCGGATAGATTTGTTAGGTTATTTGGGACTTAGAAATGTGTTCGGAAAAAATTTTTGATGTCCGGTGTAGAAATAGGTTTGAATTGGCGAAAATTAGTTTTTGGCGATTTCCGGTCGGCAAGGGAAAATAAGCTATCGGGGTCAGGATGGAATTCCGAGAGTTGGAGAAGGTTCGTAATGTCATTTTGGATATGTGTCAAAATTTTTAGGTCAATCGGATGTGTTTTGGATTGTTTCGGCATCATTTGCGGAATTTGGAAGTTTCGAAGTTCATAGGCTTGAATTTGATGTAATTTTTGTGTTTTTGCGTTGTTTTTGGTTATTCGAGGGCTCGAATAAGTTTGACTAAGATGGGATGTGTTGGTGTGTTTGGTTGAGGTCCCGAGGGCCTCGGGTGTGTTTTGACAGGTTAACCGATCAAGTTTGGATGTTTGAAAGTTGCAAAATTTTGCTGGTGCTCTGTTCTGGTGTCCTTCTATGCGATCGCGTGGCTAAGAATGCGATTGCATAGACTAGTTGGGGGTAGCATGGGTTTTTATGCTATGTGATCGCGTGGGTGGAGGCCGCGATCGCGTAAGAGTTGGTCCTGTGTGCAGTGCAATCACTTGGGTGAGGTCCGCGATCGCATAAGGTGTTATGAGGTGCGTGAGGGGGATGAGTGTTTAAGCTATGCTAAGATGTGTGTTGGTATGCGAACGCATAGAGTAGGATTGGTCTGTGCATTGCGAACGTATCCCTGGAAATGTGATCGCACTGAAGGAAATTATAGTGCTGGGCAGAATGTTTTAAAAGGCCATTTTTGCGAAATTTGTCTATTTTTCCTCCATTGTTGAACATGTTTGGAGCTTTTTGAGAGGGTTTGAAGAGGAAATCGAAGGGAATCGCTTGGAGGCTAGGTGCAAGAGAATTGGAAATTTCTTTTGATGATTTGAGTTGGCAATTGTGAATTTGATTTTGGTGTTCTTGGTATGTATAGAATGGTGGGAGGATGAGGATTCTTGTGATGTAAATGTTATAGAATTCCGAGAGGTGGGTCCGGGGCTCGGGTTTGGCCAATTTAGATAATTTTGCCTAAAATCGATAGTTTTAATTTGAGCCTTGTTAATTTAACGTGTATTGATGATGTTAATCTGGTTTTGGTTGGATTCAGAGCAATCTGGAGACAATTCGAGCGGCGAGAACATCGCATATTAGTACTTTGCCCCGGGTGGAGGTAAGTAATGGCTATAAATCTTGTCCTCAGGGTATGAAATCCCGGACTTCGTATTTCTCACTATTTTTAGAAAGGCGCACATGTCGGATGACGAGTATGTGGCGTGCACTGATTTTTGGATTGGACTTGGTCCTCTCCGCGGCAACTATTGAGTTGCGTATTTTAACTCTAAATCATATGTTAAATTGTGTTCTAAAACTATTGCTATATTTGGGCTATAAGCTATGTTTGGGACCTCGTTCTGACTTGTTCAGACCCCTTGGGGATTTTTACTGCTATTTTCCTCACTGTGTTCAATTATGATTTACACTCCGTCATGTTATGTTTAACTGATTTCGAAACTCAGCCTTATTTACACTATTTTGAGATAAAAAATGATGTTTTGAGTCGAGTACCCCATTTTACTGATACGCGCGACGGGCTTCTGAGAGTTTTTGACTGAGTGAGGCCGATGGCCTGATTGTGAGGATATGATATGCCACGAGGTGGCTTGAAGGAGCCCCTCCGGAGTCTGTGCACACCCCCAGTGAGCACAGGTACCTACTGAGTGCGAGTGCCGAGTGACGAGTGATTGGGAGGCATGAGTGACTTTGAGGTTGCCCAAGGCGCTGATTATAAGTGACTATGAGGTATGCCCGAGGGGATGATTATGAGTGACTGTGAGGTATGCCCGAGGGGCAGTTTCTGATACATGTTTTTGCCCGAGGGGCTACTTATGATTTTACCACTTTCACTCTGAACTTATGAAATATGTTTTGCCCGAAGGGCCTTTTATCATTTTCATCATTTTTACACTAAACTTCTAGAAAGTTATGTTGAACTATTGGTAAGTATATTTCCAAATGATTTTTACTGAAATCGACTTTTAAGCGTGATGATTTAACGTATACATTGTTCGAAAGAAAGGCTGTGCTTATTCTGAATTGATGATTTAATTTTTATGTGTTTCTTACTGCTCAGACCTGATTTATTTTCATTACTGCTGAGTTGGCGTACTCACATTACTCCTTGCACCTTGTGTGCAGATCCAGGTGTTAGGGCAGAGTGAGCTGTGTATATGTTCCAGAGACTTCTCGGAGATATTGCGAGGTAGTTGCACGCGTCTGCAGTCCTGCTCTCTCTCCTGCTTACTATTATAGAGTTAATTTTTTTTTAAGTTGTATATTTTATGTGGATGCTCATGACCAATGACTCCGGGATCTCGGGGGTTGTATTTAATATTCGGTATAGCTTTAACTGTTTTAAAAACGTTTAAAAGAAACCTTTATGGGTTATAAGTTTACTGAAGATGTAAATGGAAGCTTATTACGACTTGAGTGTAGTTTTGGCTGGCCTAGTTCCACAATAGGCGCCATCACGACTGGCTTAGATTTGGGGTCGTGAAACCATGGGTACTGAATGGGAAGAAGAATAAAAAAATATTCGAGATCATATGAATTTGCACGAAAACTCTGGAATGCGCGGGAACTAAGATAAGCTAAGCATGTACGCAACAAGGTGTCAGAAAGACTAGAAATAGTAATTGCTTACATTAAAAGAAAGATGACAAGGAACAAAAATAATTACTCAATTTATGACCCAGAATACGTTATGAATGCACTTAAAGAGTTTCGAGTTTTATATACGCAGCATATACGTTGATAATCATACAGCCGTAGAAGATTCCGGTATAAGTTAAAAAAAGGAATTTAGTCCAGGTCATAGATAAAGAATTGAATTGTTAGGAGATTATATCCTGGATATTATATAGAGTCCATGAAGTACTAAAGTAATAAATAATACCACGAGCCGCATATCGGAAGATAGCTTAATCCTACATGAAGATTGATCAAAGGGAAGAGGAAACTAAAGAGTTACATTAACAAAGTGAACTAGGAATCCAATTATTTGACCCATAAATTATAGAAATCGTGATTGAGAATATTGTAGAATTACTCTTAACATCGAAGGTACAAGGGAGATATTACAGCAATCATATACTATAACAGCTCTACGATAAATCCAATTAGAAGAAATACCAGCCTCACAAGGAGTCAGTATGGAGCTCCCACCGGATTGTATAGGCACCAGAGATGCAAGTATTATAATTGATCTTCAAAGGGTGGATGTGATTTATATTTTTGCGTGAGAGAGGTTATGAAAGAAATACAGAAGAATATAAAGTGATATTTTAAAGTAGGTAAGGTAAAGATGAACAACGTACGAGATACTCAAAAGCAGAAGGTTGTGAATAATCCATACTTTGGATAAAAGGCTAGAAGCGTGGGGATTCAATATGCAGGAATAAGAGCGGCATCATCAGTAGGATATCTTCCAGCCTATGGTCTAGGTATCGAGAGGCCTAGTCAAGAGAATAAAGAAGAGATAGAGACGATGAGATGTCTCACTCGATGTTCCAAAATAATACAAGGAAATCTATGGTAAAGCAAAATTACGAGCAGTATAGATGGATATATGTAGGTCGCAAGCTAAAGTATGATAAAGCGACAGGGTTTTAGGAAGACAAGAGTAATAACAAGAAAGGGTGAGTGAGAAATTGATGAGAATGAATAAGTTCTCGAGATTAAGCCCATGAAAACAAAAGAGCTGATGGGTTCTCTAAGTTATCGAAGGCTCAGTATAGCCGAATGAACTCAAAGGAGTCTAAGACTAGCAGCATTTAGAACAGATGGAATGTTGCTCTGGTAGTGAAATGAAGGTGTAATTATGAAAGATAAAAGATAACGATTGGGACTTCGATTTAATAATGATTTGAAGAAAAAAAAAGAGGAGAATGAGAAAAGATTTTGCGGAAGGTACGAGATCAGAATAGCCTCATATCGTGAATCACATCGTGATACTATGAAATACGATTATGGAAATAACTTCAAATATTCCTCTATGCAATGTAAGCCCTAGTGGAAAGGTTTTACGTAAGAAGTTTCGAGGTATCAGTGGTATATCGTAGGTCAATATTGCGGCAAATCATAATGGATGAAAGAAAGTCACCAGGTATGAGCTAATATTAGGTCGTCATTCTTAAGATGAACAGTAATGATGAAGCATTAAAGGACATGGGTTTATACATATGGGATAAGCAACAAGAGTAAGATGGAATTTGGTAGCAGACCTCTGCAATGATAAATCGAAGCAAGAATTATGGTATAGTATGGTCTATGTAGATGTAGTAAAGCTAATGACGCCCGGAGGGACAACTTGACATAATTTTATATATGTTCACAAAGTGAAGCCTAGAGATTGGCTAATGCTGGAGGAAAGAGAAGAGAGGAGCCGCACAGGCGCACATACAAAGTTAGAAGTCGTAAAGGCTGCATGATAGAAGGTACCAACAATTACGAGATTAGAAGGATTCCGACTACAAGTCGTGGTGTGAGAAAGTGGCCGGTATGATATGATGGGATGTCCTCAAAGTCCTGATGATGTTATGAAACATGTACCTATTCATGACATGACATTCATACACATATGCATGACACTATAATTATTTCATGACTTACAGAGTTATCCAGACTTACAGGTTGAGTCATTTACTCTATATTTATTCCATGTCTATTATGTACTTATTTATGTGCCTTACATACTCAGTAGATTATTCGTATTAACATCCCTTTTTCCTGGGGACGCTGCATTTCATGCCCGCAGGTCCCGCTAGACGGATCGAGAACCCTCCAATTAGGCTATCAGCTCAGTGCAAGATGTCGGTGCGCTCCATTTGCTTCGAAGTTGTTCGTTTGGTTAGTATGATTTAGACGTGCATTATTTTTTGGCGGAACTAGATATGTCCCGAACTTTATGAAAATTATGTGTTCTTAGAGGCTTGTAGATAGATGTCATGTACGTAAAAGATTGTATGGCCTTGTCGGTCTATGTTTAGTATATAAGTGGATATTTGGTCTTATAGGCCCGTATGTCTTATGTATAAGTTGGTATCTCACTTAGTATTCTACTTATCTCACGGCAGCCTTCCGACTCAGTTATCTACGATAGTATGATACGTTATGTTGGTATTCAGTTGAGTAAGGTACCGGACACCCGTCGCAGCCCATCGGTTTGGGTCGTGACAGGTCGGCCGGGCAGTCATGCATTTACAATTGCGCTACAGGCGGTCGGGCAGTTACCACTGATCAGTTGGGCAGTCATGCATCATAAGATTTGGATAATAGCCTCAAAGAGAAGTATTATATATATATATATATATATATATATATATATATATA
>MDKJ01154202.1:0-29876 GCA_005239525.1 Nicotiana knightiana | reverse complement strand
AACTAGACTCAATAATCAATCTGATAAAACTGGTTCTTCTAGTTGAACTGTAGCCTTTGCATCGCACAATGATTCTTCTAGAAAAATTTAACTCTAGGAATTTTTCTTTCAGACTTTGATTCACTTCAGCTTTGTGCGTGTTAAATTCCAGTAGAAATACATCAAGTATTTATAGAGTCAGTCATTGAGCTTGTCTTCCAATTCCAGTTCAACTCTACCTGGGTGAACCAATTCGAACCAAATTCAACTTCCTTTCTTTTGTTACTTTCCTTGTTGAATTCGACTTCAATTAATCAGATCAGTTTGCAACCTTTTCGCATTAGGAGAGTATCTCTTGGCACATTGATATTTCATATTCAAAACATCTCCTAAGCATATATGGTTCATGTGCTAGCTCGTCAGTTCACGATGTGTGCTTTGATGAACCTGGTTCAACTGGTCAGCCTTTTATCAATCTTCAAAACTATGCAGTGACATGGGTCAACAATGGAGTTTTCTCCTTTTGCGGTACCGTTTTGGAGGTATTTGACATTTGTGCATGAGTTGTGAGCAAAAAAGAAAGGACATATAGAGTTGGCGGCTCCAGTGGGAGCGACGATGGTTTGATAAGCGGCGGTGAGAAGGAAAACTAGAAGGTTTGTGAGCTCAAGGGTTTGTGATAAAAACAAAGTAAAAATTGAATCTATTGAGGAGCTGGTATTTATAGGATTAAGACGATGGTTCAGTACCACCAGTGGCCGACCAACGGCTGACATGCATTGATGGTTTTCTGGAGACCGAACCGATGGGGCGTTTTGGTCACATCCGTCACTTACGTCATAATAATAATGTCATGGCCAAGATATAGAGAAATCGGGGTTCAAATTGTTTCTTTTTTTTTCATTCTAAGAAATGCGGGGACCATCTGTGTACGATAAAAATCGTGATGTGCCTGATTCTGTGGGTTCAAGGATACGTCTCGATTTCTAAACAGGCATCGAAGCAAGTTCAAGCTCAGAGCAATATGAAGGCTGAGGGGTCGAGACCAAGCTGGGTCGACACCGCAGTATAGCTATTGATGGTTAACAATATCAATTATGTACTTTACTTCAACAATTAGATTCATACCTTATTTTGGATTTCTTTACTATATAAAGAGGAATCTTATTCATTTGTAAAGGGATTTCGAACAACCATTATTATAACTATCATCATACACAAGTTCTCACTTGCATTGCTGAGAAATACAAACATTCTTTTATTCTCCCTTAACTCTTACATTTGTGTTGATTTATATTATTGCTATTCTACTTTTTTTGGTGATTATTCTCGAGTCTAATCTAGTTTGAGGACGATTAATCACTGCAACCCGGGTTTGATCCATTTGAGTCACTTAATTCATCTATTTATTTAGTTGCTTATCAATTAATATTGAATCAGATCGCATATCCTTATAACCACATTATAAGTTTAATTGCTACTCATATTTTGAGGTAAACAAGTTACTATGAACATTACGTGCCAGTTGCCACTGTGACATTTGCATGCGCAAATATTGACATCAGACAAATGATACTTTTGGCGGATCAGTTCAATTTCTTGTGATGCAAAGCAATGTTAGAAAAATGTTAAGAGGCCTATGTTGGTTGAGGAGATTGATCGCTATCCCCTTATTCAATTTGAGATGATCCTTGATCCAGATTTTGGAGATATAGATTTTGGAGCTAGGATAAAGGTTTATTTTCTTTAAGAACCCATCACAATTCTTAGTTTACTCAATATTATAGCCCATATTATGCTATCTACTATCCAGTTTTCCAATCTTGAAAAAAGAGTGTTGGGTTTTAAGCTTGGTAGAGCTTAATTTTAAGCTTGGTGTAGCTTAAAGAGGGTGAATGAGAAATGGAGGGAAAATGAAATATTTAAGTTTCCCTCCTTGGCAAAGGGACATTGTCCCATATTGGAGGAAGAAAAGACTTTTGATGGGTATATATTCAATTGCTCTTCTTCTAGCTCTTAATGAGTTGAGAAGAAGGCAAGCCTCGCGTCGTCGTTGTTGTCGCTCGCTTGGATCAGTTTCGGCTTCGGATTCGGATTTAGATTTGGGTTTGGTCAAATATCGATCGATTGATTAATCTTTTTGAAAAAAATTCCTTTCAAATTATTTAATTAATTAATTTAAACAAAAATTCAATCCGGAATAACCCATGACCCGCGACCCGGTCCAGTCTGGTCTATTTTTCTTTCCCGAATTATTTTAAATCCGGTTTTTAATTTTTCCGCAACATTCCCACCTTTTCCAACAACTATGGTTGTTCTGAAAGGTTGCAAACCTTTTCAGAATCAATGCAAAATGGTCTATAAATATTCCTTGAATCCCAGAATTTTTACTTACTAAATTTTCTGATTATCTTCTTCTTCTTCTGCACAATATTTTTCCAGTGTGTTTTACAGCCTTCAAGTGGTTCGCTGTTACATCAGCGTTTTTGGTACCAACACGCTGGTGAGTTAAATCGTTCTATCCTGGGAGGATAATATTCCAACACCTCGGGTACTTGAGGGTAATAATTTACTTAAGGACACACTGTGCATTCAGTGGGCTCGATTTATTCCTATAATGTTCTTCAGAATTTATATCGTTAACCTTTTCTGCACACTTTCTGTTTCTGGAGTTTAATGCTTTATTGGTTTTACAGCAATACAAATTGTCTAACAATCTTAAGGAAATTAGTTTTTTTATTATATTCTGTATTCTGTTTGTGGAGATTAAGACTTGTGTGGTTTTCTACTCCTTCTGAATTTTACTATTCTGATTTGAAAATATAAAAACTTCATCAGAGTATTGAAATTCAGAAACTGATTTGAATAACATAAAAACTTTATCGTTTTCTATGAAACAGTAGATAAAAACCTCGATTTTTATTTATTATACGTACTATTTACTTTTTATTACAATATTGATTACTGTTCTGGTTTTTCCATTAATTGAACTCTTTTGTTGTTGATAGTGAGAAATGGCAATTGATAACGGAAATTCTTCTGCTACTGTTGTGACAACGACAATAGCCTCGTCAAGCCGAACTGTTGTTCCACCGATAGAGAAACAGGAGAAATTGTCTGGAGCCAACTTCAAAGGATGGCAGCAAAGGGTGTTCTTCTGGCTTACCACACTTGGTATGCAGAAATTCACTAGTGAAGAACCTCTAGTGCCTGCCGCGGACAAGCCGGACAACGAGAAATTCATGATTGTTGAGGGGTGGAAGCAGGAAGATTTTCTTTGCAAAGGATATATCTTAAGCGCTTTAGAGGATGACTTGTATAATGTGTACAGTGCGATGAATACTTCGAAATAATAATGGGACACACTTGAGAAGAAGTACAAGACGGAAGATGCATGCTTGAAGAAGTTCGTGGTTGCCAAGTTTCTAGAATATAAAATGATAGACATCAAAACTGTGGAAACACAAGTTCAGGAGCTTCAACTTATTTTTCACGACCTTATTGCTGAAGGTATGGTCGTGAATGAAGCATTTCAAGTGGCTGCAATGATTGAAAAATTGCCTCCTTTATGGAGAGATTTCAAGAACTATCTTAAGCACAAGTGCAAAGAATGAAGTTGGAAGATCTTGTGATACGTCTCAAGATTGAGGAAGACAACAAAACAGCCAAGAAGAAGTCTCGTGGAAATTCAACGATCATGGGAGCTAATATCGTTGAGGAGACTGCTCCAAAAAGTAAGAAGAGGAAGACGTCTTCTGGACAGACTAAGGAGCAGAACAAAAAGAAATTCAAGGGCAACTGCTACAATTATGGAAGAGTTGGTCACAAAGCCCCTGATTGCCGTCTCCCGAAAAAGGATAATAAGAAGGGACAAGCCAACATAGTGGAGAAGAATGATGACATTGATGATCTTTGTGCAATGCTTTCAGAAAGCAACCTAGTTGGAAATCTGAAGGAGTGGTGGATTGACTCTGGAGCCACTCGACATGTTTGTGCTGTCAAAGAAGCATTTGCGACTTACTTTACTGCTGGTCCCGAAGAAGAGATTTCCATGGGAAATAATGCAACATCCAAGATTGAAGGTTATGGGAAGATATTCCTGAAGATGACTGAAATGTATGTTGGAAAAGGCTATCTCACGGAGGGCCTTTTCAAACTCAATGTAATGGTTGTTGACAGTATGAATAAAATTTCAGCTTCTTCTTATTTTGATTGGAGTCAAATGATTTATGGCATATTCGTTTAGGACATGTTAATTATAAAACCTTGCGGAAGTTAATTAATTTAGAAGTATTGGCTAAATTCGAGTGTAATAAATAAAAATGCCAAATATCTGTTGAATCTAAGTTTGTAAACCATCCTATAAGTCTGTTGAAAGGAATTCAAATCCTTTAGACTTAATTCATACTGACATTTGCGATATGAAGTCCACACCATCTCGAGGTGGGAAAAAGTATTTTATTACTTTTATTGAAGATTGCACTCGATATTGTTATGTTTATTTACTTAATAGTAAGGATGAAGCAATTGGAGCATTAAAGCAATACAAGAATGAAGTGGAGAATCAATTGAATCAAAAGATCAAAATGTATAGAAGTGATAGAGGTGGAGAATATGAATCTGCGTTTGCATAAATATGTTCGGAATATGGAATTATCCATCAAACTACTGCACCTTACACACCTCAATCCAACGAAATTGCGGAAAGGAAAAATCGGATAGTAAAGGAAATGATGAATTCTTTATTAATAAGTTCCGGATTACTGTAGAGTTTGTGGGGGAAAGCTATCCTTACAGCTAACCGAATACTCAACAGAGTACCCCACAGCAAAACACAATCTATTCCATATGAAAAATGGAAAGGAAGAAAACCCAACTTGAAATATTTCAAAGTGTGGGGGTGTCTAACAAAGGTACAAGTTCCTTTACCTAAAAAGGTTAAAATCAGACCAAAAACAATAGATTGCGTTTTCATTGGATATGCTACAAGCAGTAAAGCATGTCTATTTTTGGTTCATAAATACGATAATCCCGAGATTCATGTTAATACGGTAATGGAATCAGATAATGCTGAATTCTTTGAAAGCACCTATCCGTATAAAACTGAATGCGAGTCGTTAAGTGAAAGTCCTAAATGACCTCGGTAAGAACCAAAGGAATATACTCCAAGTGTAGAAGATCCAAGGCGTAGCAAACGTCAAAGAACATCTACTTCCTTTGGACCAGATTTTATGACATTCTTGCTTGAAAATGAACCTCAAACTTTTAAAGCAACTATGTCATCTTCTGATTCAACGTTTTGGAAAGAGGCAGTCAATAGGGAGATTCAATCAATTTTGGATAACCATACATAGGAATTGGTTGATCTTCCTCCGGGAAATAAGCCTTTAGGTTTGAAATGGATCTTTAAACGGAAAATGAAAGCTGATGGCACTATCGACAAATATAAGGCAAGACTTGTTGTCAAAGGTTATAGACAAAAGGAAGGCCTTGATTATTTTGACACTTACTCGCCAATAACGAGGATAACACCTATTAGGGTGTTATTGGCACTAGCGGTCGTGTATGATCTTGAAATCCATCTAATGGATGTTAAAACAACTTTCTTAAATGAAGAATTGGAGGAAGAGATTTACGTGGAACAACCTGAGGGTTTTGTGTTTCTTGTTAAAGAAAAGAAAGTGTGCAAACTTGTTAAGTCGCTTTATGGACTTAAACAAGCACCCAAAGAATGGCATGCCAAATTTGACCAAACAATGTTGGCAAGTGGGTTTAAAATCAACGAGTGCGACAAATGTGTTTACAATAAAAACACTCCAGGTCATGAAGTCATTGTTTGTTTATATGTTGATGACATGTTGATAATGAGCAAAAGTATGGCAGATATAAATGCTACAAAGTGCTTGTTGGATAACAAATTCGATATGAAAGACTTAGAAGTTGCTGATGTGATCTTAGGAATCAAAATTCACAAGACTCCACAAGGTCTAGCATTATCACAGTCTCACAAAATTGAAAAGGTACTTGATAAGTTCAAGTATTTGAATTTCAAAATTTCCAAGACTCCAATTGATGTGAGTTATGCACTTCAAAAGAATGAAGGTGAAAGTGGCTCACAACTGGAATATGCAAGAGTATTGGGAAGTTTGATGTATATAATGAATTGTATGCACCAGATATAGCATGTGCTATTACCAAACTGAGTCAATTTACAAGTAATCCCAATCAAATACATTGGATGGCAATGAAACGAGTTTTGGGGTATCTGAAACATACCCAAAACTATGCTTTGCATTATAATAAATATCCTTCTGTGATCGAGGGATATAGTGATGCAAATTGGATTACCGGTTCATCTGAAGTTAAATCCACGAGTGGATATGTTTTCACAATTGCGGGTGGAACAGTATCTTGGAAATCATCCAAATAAACGTGCATCACCCGTTCTACAATGGAATCTGAATTTATAGCTTTAGATAAATCCGGTGAAGAAGTTGAATGGCTCCAGAATTTCTTGGAAGATACTCCATTTTGGCCCAAAACTTTGGCACCTATTTGTATACATTGTGATAGTCAAGCGACAATAGGTAGGGCAGGGAGAATTATGTATAACAGAAAATCTCGTCATATACGATGGAGACACAATACCGTTAGACAACTACTCTCTAATGGTTGTTATCACAATTGATTACACAAAGTCAAAAGATAACGTGTCTGATCCACTTACAAAAGGCCTATCTAGAGAGGCAGTTGAAAGATCATCAAAGGGAATGAGGTTAAGTTCTAGGACAAGTCATCATAACGGTAACTCTACTGGAGATTCCAAGAGCTGGGTTCAAAGAGATCAAACAAAGTTATGAATGACGGTTCAACATTGTCAAAATAACTCAATCCATTCTCATGATGGAAACAATGTTCAAAAATTGAGCTAAAGCATTAAGGCTTTTTGATGAGTCAATAAAGCTTAAAGATTTTTAATGATTTACTAAGTCTGGCAGAATATGATCAGATAGTGTGTCTTTAGGATTACACGTTTAGGAATCACCTATGTGAGTATGAAGTGTAATCCGCTTCAAAGGGAATGAAAGTAAAGGCCCATTCTCTAAGCACTCGTGAAACCAGGTGGTGTTCATGGCTGAAACTAACACAACCGTGAGAACCATAGATGGTTAAGGATTGATTGTTTAACTTATGTTGTCTAGGTATACAACAAAGCTCGAAGGTTCAACGATATCAAATATACCGATTGACCGAGTATATCTGATATAAGTTCACTACGGAAAGTTCAAAGGGAAACCTACTTATCCAGATGCAATTAATTCTTGCATGTAAAACACACACGCGTCCGTGAATTCCTTTATTTTATAGCCATTCCCCATTCATGTGGGGGATTGTTGGGTTTTAATCTTGGTAGAGCTTAATTTTAAGCTTGGTGTAGCTTAAAGAGGGTGAATGGGAAATGGAGGAAAAATGAAATATTTGAGTTTCCCTCCTTGGCAAAGGGACATTGTCCCATATTTGAGGAAGAAAAGAATTTTGATGGGTATATATTCAATTGATCTTCTTCTAGCTCTTAAAGAGTTGAGAAGAAGGCAAGCCTCGCGCCGTCGCCGTCGTCGCTCGCTCAGCTTCGGCTTCGGCTTCGGATTCGGATTTGGTCAAAGATTGATTGATTAATCTTTTTGGACAAAATTCCTCTCAAATTATTTAATTAATTAATTTAATAATTAACAAAAATTCAATACAGAATAACCCATGACCCACGACCCGGTCCGGTCCGGTCCGGTCCATTATTCTTTCCCGGATTATTTTAAATCTGGTTTTTTAATTTTTCCGCAATATTCCCACCCATTCCAACAACTATGGCTATTATGAAAGGTTGCAAACCTTTTCAGAATCAGTGCAAAATGGTCTATAAATATGCCTTGAATCCCAGAATTTTTACTTACTAAATTTTCTGATTTTCTTCTTCTTTTTTTCTTCTGCATAATATTTTTTCAGTGTGTTTTACAGCCTTCGAGTGGTTCGCTGTTACATCAACGTTTTTGGTACCAACACGCTGGTGAGTTAAATTGTTCTATCATGGGAGGATAATATTCCAACACCTCGATTACTTGAGGGGAATAATTTACTTAAGGACACTCTGCGTATTCAGTGGACTCGATTTATTCCTATACTGTTTTTCAGAATTTATATCGTTAACCTTTTTTGCAAACTTTCTGTTTCTAGATTTTAATACTTTATTGGTTTTACAGCAATACAGGTTGTCTAACAAAGAGGAGGGTTAATGTTGGTTGAGGAATGAGCTAATATCTCCTTGTATAATTTTGGATAATTCTCACCTGATGAGCTAGCTTGTGCAATTGGGTAAACCAATGTTAGGATGCTTTAAGGAAAACATCAATGCACCCTCAAGGCTCAGCGTTTAGAGATCTAATCCCAAGGAGGTCAATGAAGAAGCATATATATGTATAATAAATATTTCAATATCTGTTCGTGGTGGCAACTGCATTTTAAATCGCATAACATGTGAAATAACTAAAGTTTCTGGATCACAACTGAATTAGCGAGGCCAGCTTGTTCTATTTCCTGGTCGAGATCAGCAAGTTACTTGGGAGGGAAACCCACTGTCTGTAGTTGATAGCTCTTCAGGCCTTGATGCATCAATAAATCCTCGGATATATCTGATATTGTGTTGGAAGTTGAACCTTGAAACTATTCGTGTGCAATCTGCCAACCTGAGTTGAGTAGAGGTTGAAGGATGCGTTTAAAAACTAAGCCTACTGATGGGGCTGGAGCTGAGATGAATGATGACACCGTGACAGTTGACTCTACTGGTGCAGCATCGCTAGTGCTAGCCAAAGTTCTCCTACATCCTGAAATGATGCATGTCGCTTTTCTGGTATGTCACGATCCAAACTGGAGGGCCATGACTAGCACCCAGGCCATACTTGTCGAGCACCATCGTTCATTTTATCTAACCTTTCTTATTATCTATAAGGGCCGACGTGTAAAGACCCGTAAAAGTTTCTTGTCAAATAATAATATCCGTATTAATTCCCGAGTTGTTATTCTGGAAATTTTCTAAAAACAGACCTGAATTGAGTAAAAAAAAAAGTAACCCAAGATTTAAAGGATATAATTCTCCAGAAAGTGGGTGTTATGCGACGCATTATGCGATCACATAACGTGTATGCGGACTGCACATTGGTCGCATACCTGGGCAGTGTGTTTCGAGTTTTGGCCCATCTTGCGGTCGATTATGCGGACCGCATGTAAGGAATGCGATGATCGCATAGAGTGTATGAGGACCGCACATTGGTCGCATAGTTGGGCAGTGTGTTTCGAGTTTTGGCCAAACTTTGAGGGCCATTATGCGGTCGACTATGCGAACTGCATGTGAGGAATGCGATCGCATTCCTGACCGCATCCTTGCACCGGTCCCTATTTTTTTCTAATTTTTTTTTACCTGACCCCAGTTTATTTAAAAACCCCTCCCCTTCATTTTTAACCATTTTTCAGAACAAAACTAGAGAGAGGGGAGGGAGGGTTCTTAAGGGATAAAGCCTCATCCTTACTAATTGGATTTTCAAAGTCTCTCAGGCCCGGAAATTTCAAGTATTCATCTTCTTCATTCTAACAAGTAAGAATCCTCAAACCCTTTTCAGTAAATTTCTGATTTTAAACAAAAGGGGGACTCCCATGAATTGATTCATGAAAATATAAGTCAATACCTTGCATGCATGTTCATTATGTCCATAATCTAGTAAGAGAAAGCGGGTTGGGGAAAGGCTCACAAATGAGGGGTTGGCAATATAAGGGGGAGTCACATAGCAGTCGATAAAGGCTTAAAAAGGGGTTCAAATTGTATGCATGACTCTCGATTCTGAGTTGAATATGTTTAATTGTGAACTAGATTGACGGTACTAGTCGGTCCGGTGATTCGTGAGTAAAGGTTAAAAAGGAATTTCGACCCCAGGTATGTATGGCTAACTTTAACCTTCGTAGAATCCCCTTGTTGGGTTCGAATGTGTGGTACGTGCACCTTATTTGGAAATGTGTGATTGTCTGTTCAAACGTGCTGATACGTGAGACTTCATTCGTTGATTCTTCCCAATTGATTGTCATGCTACTGTGTTGTATGAAGTATTAAAAAAATGATTGATGGGAAAATGAACGAAAGGTTGATAATGTGTTTAAATGTGGGAATATCTGAAATAGTTGAAATCCATACATGAAAAATAACGAAAGAGTATTGTGAATCAAAGTAACTAAGTTGAGAAAATGTGGCAGTACCGGTTCAGGGAACCTCCTACTTGATAAATGTTGCGGGGCTTTGGGCCCAATATTAAATGAGCTGTTGATACGAACTTGTGTTCCTTGAAATGAAGATTCTTGTGATGTATTTGTTTGTGGTTGTTGTTATGAATTTAAATTGTCAGGCGGGGTTGGGTTGCACGTCGCGACACGAAGTAATAAGGTTGATGGGTTGTGGTGATAAGGGGCCGAGGTAATAAGGATGGCATATGATCGATATCACTATTGAAATAAAAAACCATGGGTTCTTGAATATGATGATGTTGAAAGGGAAAAAGGGAGAGATTGTGAAACTTGTTTGATTATGGTTGTTTCTTTCCACGTACTTGGATTAATTTGATTCTATTACTATCTCTTAATTGTGCACTATTGATTGTACTTAGGATAAAGTTTGTGTATACATACTAGTACTATTCCACAGTACTAACGTCCCTTTTGCCGGAGGCACTATATCTTTTATATGGATGTAGGTGATTCCATAGCAGGTAGCTCAGCTCGTCGTTAGTGATGTCTTCTCCTCATCCCCCTTCCAACTGTTTTGGTGAGCCCCTTCCTCTCGGGGCCATGCGTAGTCCTTGCTACCTCTTTTGAGTATATTTCGTATTGTAAGGTATAGCCGGGGCCTTGTCGCTGACAAGTATCGTATAAATTCTTAAACCCTCTAGAGGCTCCGTAGACATTATGTGGGTGTATATGTGTACATTTGGGCAGTGGTTGTAATGGTCCGTATTAGAGGCGTGGTATCTATTTTGTATGTAATGGGAAAACTAATTTGGTAATGCAATATGAGGAAAAAAAGGAAGGAATTGAACTGATTATGGTAATCACCCCCTTTTGAAACCTATTTCGTTGTTTTATGTAATTCATGTACGGTAGTATCACGTGGGGTAGGAAAGGAAAATCAGGTTCGCTTGACTGGGGTCACCCGATTGAGTGCCGGTCGCGTTCCCCGATTTTGGGGTGTGACAAACTTGGTATTAGAGCCTCAGGTTTTAAAAGTGTCCTAGGATGTCTCGGAGCCGTGTCTAGTAGAGCCCTTCTTATCGGTGTGTTGTCGACCACATCTATAATTAGGGGGCTACATGGACATTTGGGAAACACCCTTTACATTGTTGTTCTATATCGTGCGGTGAAGTGGAAAGTGAGGATGTTCTTGTCTAACTCGTGCTCTGTTCCAAATTTTTGGTGATGCCACCAAAGAAGAGAGCTCGACTCGGCCTAGAGGCCAATGCCACCCCAAGTGTGGCCGTAAATTCAGTACCCGATGGTGCGGGTGAGTGCGAATCCCCGACCTTGAACCCATCTGACCCTTTAGTTCCAGATCAGAGTATTCCTATTCCTGCTGCGACGGAGGGTGCTGCAACCCCTAACCCTTCTTCGGTTCCAGCTTCAGGTCCTGGTACTTCCGATGGGGACCTCAGGGGAGCTATCCACATGCTGACCCAGTTAGTGGCCGCTCAGGGCCAAAGATCTCATGCTGCCCCTGCACCCTCTAGCAGACAGGGAGATTCCACAGGTTCCAGAGTCTAACCAGTTTCTTCGGTTGGCCCCTCCAGAGTTCTCAGATAATGATCCAGAGGCTGCTCCACAGGACTTTCTAGATAAAATGTACAAGACGCTCCGGGTTATGAAGGCTGCAGAGACGGAGGGGGTTGAGTTAGCATCTTATAGTTTGAAGGGAGTAGCGTACTCCTGGTTCGAGATGTGGGAGTGTTCCCGCGGGAAGGGAAGTCCTCAGGCAAGGTAGGATGAGTTGGTTGATAATTTCATGGATCACTTCTTGCCTGCCGAGGCTATGGCAGCCCGTGCTACGGAGTATGAGGTTATCAAGCAGGGTAAAATGAGTGTGTGGGAGTACCACCTGGAGTTCGTTAGGTTGTCCAAGTACGCTCCTCAGTTAGTATCGACTATGGGTGCCAGAGTTCGACGGTTTGTTCAAGGCCTCAGTCCTTTGGTTGTGAATGAAGCTGCTACAACTACCTTGCACTCAGACATGAATTATGGTAAGATAGTGGGATTCGCCCAAGCCACGGAAGCTAGAAAACTAAAGATAAGGTCGAAAAGGGAGAGTATCAGCAGGGCCCGGTCAGCAGGCCACTCGGGGAGTTCAGTTGGAGGAGGGAGACCAGTTCAGGGGAGAGGACCATCAGGGCCATCCCAGTCTTATGCCCAGTCCTCATCCAGTGCATCGCCATCAGTGCACCGTTATCAGCAGAGCAGTTGCTCGGGACCTGGATCAGACAGTAGGAGACCCCATCAGTCCGGTCTTCCAGGAGGGAGGTTCCACCAGCAGAGGAGGGCTCTGTTCCTTAAGTGTGGGAGGTTCCATACCGAACCTTGTTACCTGGATATCCTGGTATGCTACGGGTTTGGAGTGAGAGGTCACATTCAGCGGGATTTTCGTGCGCCCAATCAGGGCATGGGTGGTGCTTTTGCTCAGCCGTCCGGTTCTTCAGTCGCCGCGTCTTCAGTACGTCCTTCAGCTCCAGCAGGGTGCGGTGCAGTTAGGGGTGGAGCCCGTGGTAGAGGTTGACCCAGCCGGTTCTATGCCTTGAGTGGTCGCCAGAATGCGAAGGCTTCTCCAGATGTTGTTACAGGTATTCTGGCTGTTCAAGCCCTTGATTGTTATGCTCTTATTGATCCGGGGTCTTCCTTGTCCTATGTTACCCCATTTATTGCTTCAAGTTTTGGGATAGAACCCGAACAGCTTCATGAGCCGTTCTCTGTGTCGACTCCGGTTGGCGATTCCATTACAGCCGCACGAGTCTATAGGAATTGTGTTGTCACGGTGTGTGGTCGAGATACCACAGCCGATCTTGTCGAACTAGGGATGGTAGATTTCGATGTTATTATGGGGATGGATTGGCTTTACTCGTGCTTTGCCAAACTCGACTGCCGAACCAGAATTATGAGGCTAGAATTTCCTAATGAGTCAGTTATCGAGTGGAAAGGGATTGGTGTGGTGCCAAAGGGTATTTATTTCCTACCTTAAGGCCTCAAAGATGATTAAAAAGGGGTGTATTTATCATTTGGTCCGGGTTGCGGACACCACTTCAGAAGTGTCTGCCCCCGAGTCCGTCCCAGTCGTGAATGAGTTTCTTGAAGTGTTTCCGGAAGAGCTTCCAGGGATTCCGCCAGACAGAGAGATCGATTTGGGGATTGATGTATTGCCAGATACGCAGCCAATATCTATTCCACCATACAGAATGGCACCAGCAGAGTTGAGGGAACTAACAGAACTGTTGAAAGACTTATTAGAGAAGGGGTTCATTCGGCCGAGTGTGTCGCCGTGGGGCGCTCCAGTTCTTTTCGTCAGGAAAAAGGATGGGTCGCTTCGGATGTGTATTGATTATCTAAAGCTCAACAAGGTCACTATCAAAAACAAGTATCCATTGCCTCGGATAGATGATTTGTTCGACCAATTGCAGGGTGCGAGGTTTTTCTCCAAAATTGATTTACGGTCGGGGTATCACCAGTTGAAGGTCAGAGAGCAGGATATTCCTAAGACCACCTTCAGGACTCATTATGGCCATTTTGAATTTTTGGTAATGTCCTTTGGACTGACCAATGCTCCAGCAGCTTTCATGGATATTATGAATCGGGTTTTCAAACTGTTTCTTGACTCCTTCGTGATTGTTCTTATTGATGACATCCTTGTCTACTCGCGCAGTCGGGAGGATCATGCTAATCACCTCAGGTCGGTTCTGCAAACTCTTCATCATCACCAATTGTATGCCAAGTTTTCAAAATGTGAGTTTTGGTTGGAGTCAGTCACATATTTGGGTCATGTTGTTTCAAAAGAAGGGATTAAGGTTGATCCCCAGAAGATCACATCGGTAAAGGATTGGCCTAGACCAACGACCCCGATAGAGATTCACAATTTCTTAGGTCTAGCCGGGTATTATCGGAGGTTTGTGGAGGGGTTCTCTACCCCCGCCTCCCCATTGACTAAATTGACGCAAAAGGCAACTAAGTTCCAATGGTCTGACGCTTGTGAGAAGAGCTTTCAGGAAGATTGACTTCAGCACCGGTGTTAACTTTGCCGGAAGGCACAGAGGGATTTGTGGGTTATTGCGATGCTTCAAGGATTGGCTTGGGATGTGTGTTGATGCAACACGGGAAGGTTATAGCCTATACTTCCAGGCAACTCAAGGATCACGAGAAGAATTATCCGACGTATGATTTAGAACTCGGGGTAGTTGTGTTTGCATTAAAAATCTGGCGGCATTAGTACGGGGTCCATGTGGACGTGTTCTCAGACCACAAGAGTCTCCAGCACTTGTTCAAGCAGAAGGAGCTGAATTTAAGGCAGCGGCGATGGTTAGAGTTGCTTAAGGACTATGATATGAACATTTTGTACCATCCGGGAAAAGCAAATGTAGTGGCCAACGCTCTCATTCGGAAGTCTATGGGTAGTCTGGCCCATTTGGAGGAAGGTCAGAGGCCGCTGGCTCGGGAGGTTCGTCAATTGGCTAGTCTGGGGGTCTGTCTCTCGACCTCAGACGAGGGGAAAGTCATGGTGCATAATGGGGAAGAATCATCACTTGTAGCGGAAGTCAAGGAGAAACAGTTTATTGATCCAATATTGGAGCAATTGAAGGAGGCAGTTTTGAATAGCAAAATTTTGGTATTTTCACTCGGGAGCGATGATGGTGTCTTGCGGTGCCAGGGAAGGTTGTGTGTCCCTGATGTGGATAATCTTCGGGAGAGGGTGATGGAGGAAGCTCAAAATTCCAGGTATTTCGTGCACCCAGGTTCTACGAAAATGTATCAAGACCTCCGGGATGTTTATTGGTGGAGCGGTATGAAAAGAGGGGTGGCAGACTTTGTATCTAGATGTCTGAATTGTCAGCGGGTGAAGGCCGAGCATCAAAGGCCTGGTGACCCAGCTTATGGAGATTCCAATGTGGAAATGGGAAATGATAAACATGGATTTAGTGGTAGGGTTACCCGCACTCACGCAAGTTCGACTCTATTTGGGTGATAGTGGATCGACTCACGAAATCAGCTCACTTCTTGCCGGTTAAGTCCACCGATACTGCAGAGCAGTACGCTCAGTTGTATACCAAGGAAATAGTCAGGCTTCATGGTACTCCAGTTTCTATTATCTCAGATCGAGGAGCTCAGTTCACGGCTAATTTTTGGAGGAAATTTCAGCAGAGTTTGGGTACTCAGGTAAATCTCACCACGGCATTCCATCCGCAGACTGATGGTCAAGCAGAGCGGACTATTCAGACGCTTGAAGATGTGTTGCGGGCTTGTGTGTTGGACTTCAAGGGTAGTTGGGATGATCATCTACCGCTTATCAAATTTGCTTACAATAACAGCTTTCACGCTAGTATTTGGATGACCCCATTTGAGGCCTTGTATGGAAGGAGGTGTAGATCTCCGATTGGATGGTTCGAAGTTGGTGAAACAGAATTGTTAGGAGCAGATCTTGTGCACCAGGTGTTGGAGAAGGTCAGAGTCATTCGGCAGAGGATAAAAACCGCTCAGAGCCATCAAAAATCCTATGCGGACGTTCGTAGAAGAGAATTGGAGTTCCAAGTTGATGATTGGGTATTCTTGAAGGTATCTCCCATGAAGGGAGTGTTGCGGTTTGGGAAGAAAGCGAAATTGAGCCCAAGCTATGTCGGGCCATATCGGATTGCTCAAAGGATAGGACAAGTGGCGTATAGGCTGGAATTACCCCCTGAATTTTCATTAGTGCACCCAGTGTTCCACGTATCCATGTTGAAAAAGGTGGTTAGAAATCCATCAGCCGTCGTGCCAGTTGAGGCTATTGAGGTTAACAAAGAATTATCATATGAAGACGTCCCAGTTGCTATTCTTGATAGACAAGTCCGTAGGTTGAGGAACAAAGAAATTGCTTCAGTTAAAGTATTGTGGCGAAGTCAACATATTGAGGAGGCCACGTGGGAAGCGGAAAATGAGATGAAAGAAAAATATCCCCATTTGTTTGAATAAGTCTAGTAGTGATCGTCAGAACTGTCATTTCTAACCAAATCATATTCTTATGTCCGGTTTCGTGCAATAGCACCCCATCTTCTCCTAATTATCTTAATTGTTGTAACTTTCCAATGTGTGCTAAAACGGAATTCGTAGTTCTATCTGAGTAGTGTGCAACCCTTGAATTAAATGAAAGTTTTGTGGAACGTATGTGTGGGGAAGGTGATTGATAGTAGAGTAGGGTGGTAATGATTAATTGAAATGAATATATCACATCGAGGTGGTTGGGTTGTATGAGACTCATTAAAAAGTCCAAGTTATTTTCAAAGATGTAAATCATGTGCAATTTGTGGTATGAATGGGAGGAACTATGTGTAGTTGACAAATGACTGAATAATTGCAAATTGTTGAGTTAACAACGTTGTGTGTAAGTCATCGGGTGATTAGAATCTGTGTAACGATGTTTGTAAATGTGTTTCGGGGGCTCTCTGACATGTAGATAGGTCGAATTGCAAGGGAAACTCTGGCGAAATTTTTTTTTAAAAATATTGGAGTTAGCAATCTGGGAATTGCATATCATGTTTTCAAAGCTAAGTGATTTCCAAAACCCTCATTCGAGGACGAATGATTTTTAAAGGGGGAGGATGTAAAGACCCGTAAAATTTTCTTGTCAAATAATAATATCCGTATGAATTCCCGAGTTGTTATTCTGGAAATTTTCGAAAAACAGACCTGAATTGAGTAAAAAAAAAATAACCCAAGATTTAAAGGATATAATTCTCCAGAAAGTGGATGTTATGCGACGCATTATGCGATCGCATAACGTGTATGCGTCGGGCCCTATTTTTTTCTAATTTTTTTACCCGACCCCAGTTCATTTAAAACCCCCTCCCCTTCATTTTTAACCATTTTTCAGAACAAAACTAGAGAGAGGGGAGGGAGGGTTCTTAAGGGAGAAAGCCTCATCCTTACCAATTGGATTTTCAAAGTCTCTCAGGCCTGGAAATTTCAAGTATTCATCTTCTTCATTCTAACAGATAAGAATCCCCAAACCCTTTTCAGTAAATTTCTGATTTTAAACAAAAGGGGGACTCCCATGAATTGATTCATGAAAATATAAGTCAATACCTTGCATGCATGTTCATTAATGTCCATAATCTAGTAAGAGAAAGCAGGTTGGGGAAAGGCTCACAAATGAGGGGTTGGCAATATAAGGGGGAGTCACATAGCAGTCGATAAAAGCTTAAAAAGGGGTTCAAATTGTATGCATGACTCTCGATTCCGAGTTGAATATGTTTAATTGTGAACTAGATTGACGGTACTAGTCGGTCCGGTGATTCGTGAAGGTTAAAAAGGAATTTCGATCCCAGGTATGTATGGCTAACTTTAACCTTCGTAGAATCCCCTTGTTGGGTTCGAATGTATGGTACGTGCACCTTATTTGGAAATGTGTGATTGTCTGTTCAAACGTGCTAATACGTGAGACTTTATTCATTGATTCTTCCCAATTTATTTTCATGCTACTTTGTTGTATGAAGTTGTAAAAAAATGATTGATGGGAAAATGAACGAAAGGCTGATAATGTGTTTAAATGTGGGAATATCTGAAATAGTTGAAATCCATACATGAAAAATAATGAAAAGAGTATTGTGAATCAAAGTAACTAAGTTGAGAAAATTTGGCAGTACTGGTTCAGGGAACCTCCTACTTGATAAATTTTGTGGGGCTTTGGGCCCATAATTAAATGAGCTGTTGATACGAACTTGTGTTCCTTGAAATGAAGATTCTTGTGATGTATTTGTTTGTGGTTGTTGTTATGAATTTAAATTGTCAAGCGGGGTCGGGTTGCGCACCGCGACACGAAGTAATAAGGTTGATGGGTTGTGGTGATAAGGGTGGCCGAGGTAATAAGGATGGAATGTGATCGATATCACTATTGAAATGAAAAACCATGGGTTCTTGAATATGATGATGTTGAAAGGGAAAAAGGGAGAGATTGTGAAACTTGTTTTATTATGGTTGTTTCTTTCCATGTACTTGGATTAATTTGATTCTATTACTGTCTCTTAATTGTGCACTGTTGATTGTACTTGGGATAAAGTTTGTGTATACATACTAGTACTATTCCACAGTACTAACGTCCCTTTTGCCGGGGGAGCTACATCTTTTATATGGATGTAGGTGATTCCATAGCAGGTAGCTCAGCTCGCCGTTAGTGGTGTCTTCTCCTCATCCCCCTTCCAGCTGTTCTGGTGAGCCCCTTCCTCTCGGGGCCATGCGTAGTCCTTGCTACCTCTTTTGAGTATATTGCGAATTGTAAGGTATAGCCGGGGCCTTGTCGTCGACAAGTATCGTATAAATTCTTAAACACTCTAGAGGCTCCGTAGACATTATGTGGGTGTATATGTGTACATTTGGGCAGTGGTTGTAATGGCCCATATTAGAGGCGTGGTATCTATTTTGTATGTAATGGGAAAACTAATTTGATAATGTAATATGAGTAAAAAAAAGGAAGGAATTGAACTGATTATGGTAATCACTCCCTTTTTAAACCTATTTTGCTGTTTTATGTAATTCATGTACGGTAGTATCACGTGGGGTAGGAAAGGCAAATCAGGTTCGCTTGACTGGGGTCACCCGGTTGAGTGCCGGTTGCGTTCCCCAATTTTGGGGCGTGACACGGCGAGATCAACGTAAATGGAAGACATGTATCATAAACAACCAACAATGACAGAAAATGGCATGAACCTACATAATATGGACTGACAAGGCTGTCGAAAGCTGTATATAAGGTACGAGCTGACAAGCTGCCATGAAAGACTATACAACAAATCAGCCGACAAGGCTATCCAAACTATACACGAGTCGACACCTGTCTATGAGCCTCTAAACGAACATAAGTGCTGCAACATTGTCGGAACATGGCCTCGACATACCCATAATGTCTATAAAAAAATACATACCAAGACCACGACAACTCCACAGAAGGGATCTCGCCAAAAACTGTTGAATTGGGTAGTCTACTGTGGTAGGGGATCTTTGCCTACCTGTTTATAAGGGCCTGCAACACGACATGCCGCTTCCACAAATAAAAGGGACGTCAATACGAATAAAGTACTGAGTATGTCAGCCAGGAAAGCATAAATAAGAACAGTAATGTAAACAGAGATAGAGAATATATAACATGTAACATCTGAGTGCCTATGATGGTGACTGACATGAAATGCATGATACGCGCGCGCGCGCGCGCACACACACACACACACACACACACACACACACACACATATATATATATATATATATATATATATATATATATATATATATATATATATATATATATATACTTTTAAAACATACTCCTCCATGGGCATAATCATCATCATATTGTACCTGACAGTAATAGGCTCGGTAAATCATAAGGCTTGTTAGAATTGCACCCGGCCACGTGGAGCTCCGTAAAACCCAACTGATCAGTGGTTGCATAACAGGTGCCGTACCCGGCCGGCTATAACACGACTTGGTAGAGTAAAATAGGTACATATATATAATGCATGTTGGACTCATTAGAATCACATTCTGAACCTTTCGGAGTGACGTAAGATCGGAACCTCCGTACACGTTATTAGGACTAACTCTTCATCATGAATCTTATTAAAATCAGGAAGTACCAATAACACTAATAACATAAGAATAAGAGAAGCAACATCAACATCAATTGTTCCATAAGAAGGGAAACAATGTAGGTACTGTTAGCTTCTAAGAGTGGATTATCTTTGGAAGCTCGTTCACCACATTATGGACAATCGGAGTCGTACAAAAAAGGAAAGGGATAGCCTCACATACCTTGTATATACTTCCCAACCTCAAGTTATGCAAATGTCACGACTCCTTAGTCTACAATACGAGAAATGATCCTATCGTTATCGTTTAAGTGTTGTCACTATTATATATCGACCGAAACCTATTTTACGATAAGACGGACAACACCTACCCTATTTATATGACTTCCCGCAAGTTACAAAAATCACCAAACAACCCAAACAACATAAATAATACTCATATTAAGCCTCTCAAACAGTCCACCAATCAACAACATTATTAACAAGTTTTCCAATAGATATCTCACAAGTTCTAGCTTCAACGATTTAGCCACAACTTGGATAAGCTTAAATACATGTAGAGTAAGAGGTTACTTACCTTTGAATAGATAGAACAGATCCAATTTGAACTTACTTCACCACAAAATATCTTTCCAATGCAGCCACAAGAACAAGGAAGGGAAACAAGCAATCAATTCGAGGTTTTCGGCACTAGAATCACTTTGGAAGACTTGAAATCACCTAGGGTTGATATTAAAAACTTGTGAGAGTATTTTACAAAACTTAAACCACTTAAATAAGCCTCCCACATGAGCTGGAACCACACAAGAATTAGCAAAAACAATAAGAACAAGAAGCTCACTAGCCCCACGGGATTCTCGAAGATGAAGGCGATGGGGCTTTCGAAGATGAAAGCGATTACAATGACAACTGCAGATGGGGCCTTCAAAGATGAAGGAGACGATGAAGGTTGATCAAGGAGTTTTTCCTACCACCCTACTCGTCTTTTATGAATTTATATATGCACTGAGGACATTGCATGAATTAAGTGAGGGGTGGGAGGTTGTATTCTTTGTGACTTGTAAATATTAAATACACTAATTACTTCTTTTTATTTATTTTTTATTTTTTAACTTCGTATTTTCTATTTTAGCATAGAATATATATATTAATTTTTTTTTGAAATGAATGGACTTTTTCCGACGATGGATCTCCTTGAAAATTTTCTTGAGGGACTAAAGTCTCACAAAAAAAAACATCCAAAAATATGTTTTTTATTATTTTAGGTAGTAATAATCCCTCGTGGTTTTTCTTTGTGCCTCGGTTCTTTTCCGCGGGATGTAGTTGAATCGAGTAGTAGTTTTTTTAATATTTAGAGTAGAGTAGGATTTAGGGAATAAAAGGATGGGAAAAAATGAGATTTGCTAGGCGCCTTTGACTAGTTTGATAGTATCATATTTAGGCTCTAGCATGTGTAGTGCCTTCCCTATGATTTGAAAATGCTAATGATGCCTTGTTGAGTAGATAACATGTTTATTGACGCTTATATCTCGTTTTCCTGGCTTGTGTCATTTTGTGCTTGATGCTTAATATTTTGTGGCTCCGTGATCTTGCAATTGTTTGAGAATCGGGATGGAACCATCCTTAGCGAGTCATGTGCCATGTGTGGTGAGAAATATAGTTCGTACTTTGCATTAGAGTCTAGAACTTGTAGGCATGTGAGTTAAAGCGAAATTTTAGGTTTTGCTTGGTTTGAAAAAAAATATTTTTAGGCTTTTTTCGATGTGTCTGAGCTTAATGCTTACCACAAATAATATTTATCCCTAGTCAACCCTTTTGAGCCTATAAACTTTTATTTGGAAATCACATTACAAGCCTATACTCCTTTGTTCTTAATATTTGAAAAATGAGCGCTAAAAGAAGTAAGGAGAGAACTTTGGTGGCTTTTGAGTGGAACCAATGAATGAAAGAAAGATGCACTTATATTGCAAAGAAAATACCACTAGCAGGAATGGTAGAAAAGAAAAAAAAATATTATTGAAAAGAAAAAAGAAATATGTAGCAAAAGAAAATAAGAATATCTTGTTCTTGCTAGTGGATATCAATTAAACTAGTGCTTAAAGAAAGACGAAATACTTTGGGGATGATGTTGTTTGTGAAATTGCAGATGAGTTGAAGAAATATGCGCTTAGGTTAATTTTGTGATTTGTTAAAGTGCTTAGGAGGGTCAATCACTATTCCCAAATTTATCCTACCCATCCTTTACCCCATATTATTACCATAAAAAGTCCAAATTGATTTTAAATCGAGCAAGCCTACATTAGTAGAGGTTTACATAGTGGGCAAGCCTAAGGTACTTTGTGCATGCATGTGACTTCTTGCGAGAGTGAGGGATTTCTTTGATATATGTGAATTCTTAAAATATATTTGAGCATTTGATTTGAATGTGTGGATTCAACTTACTCTATTATTCTTATTCTTGTTGTGAGGGCACACGAGGGATAAGTGACATTGTTAGATTTCTCTTTGATGTTAAGTGTTCAAGACATTAATGCATTGTGATATTGAGTCGGTGTGTAAGGTTAGGATCGCTATAAGCATGTTTTCTTATTGTTGAATAAATTTTTAAAGTATGGAATGAAGCAAAGGGAAGTGTGTGTTGAAGGGATATTCTAAAGTTTAAATGTTGTTATCAACCATAGTCATAGGTGTGGTGTGCTTCAGATGTGATAAATGAAAATAAAGTGCTCAATGTTAGTGTGAATTGGTGGTTGACTCAAGGACTAGCAACGCTTAAGTGTGGGGTGATGATGTTCGGCCAAAATGCTATACCTTTAGCACGTTACTCGCCCTATATTTTGTTGGTTTAGTGATTTATTGTGCTGCATTTGAACTAAATTGTGTTGTTTTATGTGCAGGAACATCGGAAGAAATAGTCGAATGAAAGTTACACAAAAAGAGGACAAAAATGCGAGAAAAGAGCGCGAAAGCATCAAGTACCCAAAGCGTGCTACAGAACAGGCTTCGCGAGGTCTATAACCAGTTGATATAGACTAGGCTTCGCGAGATATATAACCAAGTTGACCGCGCTATAGATCAGGCTTCGCGAGGTCTATATCCAGGTGATTAAAAGTCGCGGGGTAAAAGACTCTGATCCTGATTTTGGCTCAAGGACTTCGATCCTAACATATAAATACTTCCCAAATGAGTTGAGAAAAGGCTGGAACTATTTTTGGAGAAGAAAAAGGTTATAGAGCACGGTGTATTGCTTGGAAAGGGTACATATTTAGGTAGTTTTTGAACAACATCACTCCTAACATATGTGAGGAATAAATACAGAAGGTTTAAAGGTAGGATTAGGAATAACGAAATCTTGGTGCGATCCTAGTGAGCAGTGGATTAGAGAAAGATTGTGTAGTTCGGAAGAATAAATCTAGTAAATTATGGTAGTTACTCGGAAGAGAATTACGACACCCAAACTACTCACGATCGGTAGAGAATACTAGGCGTATTTATAGGAAACATAGAGGAGAGGAGTCCGACAATAGGGGAAATCATAACCCTAGACTTTTCCAAATCTTGTCCACAATATTTCCTTTGTTAGTTATAAATTACCGCATTTTAATTACTTTGCTCTTAGTTAGTAAACATTCAAACCGTTATCTAATATTTATGAAGGTTGATTACTTGAATTCGTGCAGATCTAGTGGTTGTAATTAGGAGGTCAATTCCCTGTGGGATTCAACTCTGGACTTGTAAACCAGATTATATTTGCAACGGCTGCTAGACCTTTTAGGAGGCATAGTTGGGCATGATCAAATTTTGGCACCGTTGCCGGGGAGTTAATGGTGTTATTAATTACGACCAAAAGAATTGTCAGAATTCGTAGTTTATTCAGCTTTCTCGACTTGAAATTCATTATATTGAAACTCTAACGTTTGTAGTCTTGTGTGTTACAAGTGCATGCCTAGAAACTCCTCGAGAACTGGTGAATTGTACGAAGAATTACCAGACCCTGAGAAAGCTTTCAGGGCAATAAATCGAGCAAATAAGAAAGAAAAATGACAACAAAACTCAACGGAATGAATCGAACTAGACATGGGTGACGTAATAAACAACCAAAATAATGTGAATGACCCGAACAATCAGGGTGTGGCACCTCTTGTGCCAGAAGCAGCTTTATATGATTGGGAAGAACCCACCGCTGAAAATTTGGCAACCGTTATTGCAGTCCCTCAGATACAAGCGGAGTCATTTCAAATCACAAACAACATGCTACATCTGTTGCATAACAATGGACTATTCTCCGGGTCTTACATTGAAGATCCAAGACAGTATCTGAAAAACTTTTTGTCAGTTTGTGTCACTCAAAGGAAACTGAATGCTACATCTGTTGTCAATTTGGGATAGCAGATAGCTTGAAAACCAATGTTAATGCTTCAGCAGGTTGAGCGTTTTTGAGAAAATCATTTAGAAAAGTGTAAGGTCCTACTAGATAAAATGGCTCAAAACTCAGGATGGATGACAAGAGACGGTACAATCACCCATGTAGTTCACTCGGTATCTGTGGACACAAACAACTCCATAGCCAAGAATATGGCCACTCTAATGACGCAAATGAGTATCCTCACCAAGAAGATTGATGAATCATGCCAGAAGAAGGTACACATAGTTGAAACAACTAATGGGGGATTATGTACACCATTCATTTACCAACCATATGTGTGCTCATGGAGTGGTGAAAGTGACAACCAGAACTATCAGGAAAATATAAACTATGTGGGCAACTATGGAGGACAGAGGCAAAGTGGTTAGAATTGGGGCTAGCAGAACTAGCAGTATAAACCAACACAATAGCAGTACAATAATAGAAATAATCTTGGAGCTGCACGACCACAGGGCCTGGTTGTGCCTTATCAAGGCAACAAGGGTACAATCACTAGAATCGGCAATTAGCCTATCAACAACCTCAACAACAACAGATAGAGCGACAAGATGATGGATTGTTTGAAATAAAAGGAATGTTGCACCAACTCATTAGGTCCATCAGATGCAAGAAAAGTCACACCAGATGCACGAAAATGTAGCATTACATGACTCAACTATCAAGGGCATTGAGATTCAACTAGGGAAAATATCCATGGCCCTTAACAATCGTCCTCAAGGGACATTACCTGAGGACACACTTGTTAACCCGAAAGAGCAGGGCCTGAAGCAGCTGATGGCTGTGAGTCTGAGAAATAGTAGAGATCTTGATCTAGAGCAAGAAATAACTTGCAAAAGTCAACCAACTGAGATACTCATGTAAGTACTGATTGAGGTAGATGAGTAAATTGAGTTAATAGAAGTGAGAATCTGGCCAGCCTAGGAGGAAATAAACAAGGAAAAAAGAGTTTTCAAAGGAGGCTGAGGAAGTGCAAGAGAAGGTATTAGAAAAAGTGCCTGAGCAGGATTGAACTCAAGCCACGGGAAAGAAGTGACTTCCACCACCCTTCCACAGAGGTTGGCCAAATATCAAAAGGATGAGTTGTATAAGAAATTCAAAGAGATGTTGAAGCAGATCAAGATGAACATTCCACTGATTAATTCCTGGAGGGAGATCTCTGGTTATGCAAAAATGATGAAGGACTTGATGTCTCGCAAGTTCAACTTTCAATATTTGGAAATTGTTACACTAACTCAGACATATAGTGCTATCATGATGAGACCCATAGCTGAGAAGCTATCCGACCTAGGAAGTTTCACAATCCCATGCATAATAGGTAGCTATGCTTTTGCGAAAGCATTGTGTGATTTGGGGGAGAGCATAAACTTGATGCCCTTGTCTATCTATAAAAGGTTAGGAATTGGAAAAGCAAGACCCACATCCATGTTACTATAGCTAGCCGACCGAATGGTGAAGAGGCCATCGGGTATACTTGATGATGTACTTGTGCAGGTTGGAAAGTTTGTGTTTTCGGCAAAGTTTGTCATTCTAGGCAACCAGGTTGACGAGGAGATTCACATAATTTTGGGAAGGCCATTCTTGGCCAGTGGGAGAGATTTGATTAATTGTGAAACTGGGGAGCTAATGATGAGACTGAACGATGAAGAGATAGCGTTCAATGTGAAGAAGTTTAGGCGGCGACCTAGTGAGTTTGCTAACTGCTCTCTTATAGAAGCGGTAGATGTGATTTTGGAGGAAGAATATGAGGCACCGAATGTAAAAGACCCCTAGCAGCCTGCCTAATGAACCTAGAAGAGGTAGATAGTGAGAACTTGGCGGAGTGGGTATTTTCCTTTGATGGCCAAGGGTACTGGAAAAGAGAGATCGAATTTGAGCCTCTACACTTAGAAAAAAGAAAGACCCCTCCAGCTAAGCTATCAATCGAAGGTCCGCCACAGTTGGAGCTGAAACCCTTTCCACCCACCTCAGGTATGAATTAGGACCTAGTTCGACATTTCCTGTTATTATCTCATCAGATTTGTTAGATGTGTAGGTAGAACAAATTTTGCAGGTTCTAAAGGAGTGCAAGACTGCGATTAGGTGGACTATTGCAGATATAAAGGGTATTAGCCAACATTTTGTATGCATAAAATTCTACTGGAAGATGGTCATAAACCTTCCACAAAACATCAAAGAAGGCTGAATCCCAACATGAAAGAAGAGGTGAATAAAGAAGTGATCAAGTGGTTAGATGCGAGAATCATCTTCCCCATCTCTGAAAGCAACTGGGTTAGCCCAGTTCAGTGTGTGCCAAAGAAGGGTGGAATGACTGTAGTGAAAAATAAGAACAATGATTTGATTTCAACAAGAACAATCACATGATGGAAAATCTGTATGGATTACAGAAGATTGAACAAGGCCACCCGAAAATACCATTTTCCACTGCCATTCAATTATAAGATACTAGATAGATTGGCGGGGAGGTCCCACTTTTGCTTCCTGGATAGATACTCGGGGTATAACCAGATCTCTATTGCCCTGGAGGATAGAGAGAAAATGTCATTCACCTGTCCGTATGGCATCTATGTCTTTCTGAGAATGCCGTTTGGCCTATGCAATGCACCCCCCATATTCCAAAGTTGCATGATGGCCATCTTCACAGCTATGGTAGAGGACATACTGGAGGTTTTCATGGATGATTTATTAGTAGTGGGGAACTCATTCGATGAGTGCCTTATGAACTTAAAAGGAGTATTAAAGAGGTGTATGGAGACTAATCTGGTACTAAACTGGGAAAAGTCCCATTTCACGGTACAAGAAGGTATATTCTTGGGACACCTAGTGTCGAGTATAGGGCATTAAATTTGACCGTGCTAAGGTTGATATAACTGAGAAACTACCTCCACCCACTTATGTCAAGGACATAAGAAGTTTCCTTGGTCACGCCAGTTTCTACAGGCAGTTTATAAAAGATTTTTCCAAAATTGCTAACCCTTTGTGTAAATTGCTTGAAAAAGATCACCCCTTTGTGTTTTCTAATGTCTGCAGGTAGTGTTTGAGGAGTTGAAGAAAAGACTGATGACTGCACCAATCATAGTGGCACCCGACTGGAGACAACTTTTTGAGCTGATGTGTGATGCAAGAGACTATGGTATATGAGCAGTTCTTGGGCAGAGAAAAGATAAAATCAGAAACCCAATATACTATGCAAGTAAAACCTTGAGTGGTGCCCAACTAAATTACACAATGATAGAGAAAGAGATGCTAGTTGTGCTATTCGCATTTGACAAATTCAGGTCATATCTGATAGGTTCAAAGGTAATTATTTATACTGACCATGTCGCTCTCAGGTACCTAATTGAGAATAAGGAGTAAAAATCGTGCCTGATTCGATGAGTGCTACTGCTGCAAGAGTTCGACTTGGAAATCCATGACCAAAAAGGAACGAAAAACCAAGTTGCTGATCGTTTGTCCAGGATTGAAGGAGCTGAAAAGAGGGTTGAGGTGGAAGAGATCGTGGAGGCCTTCCCAGATGAACAACATTTAGCCACGAGCCTTGAGGTAGAGCCACGGTATGCAGATATTGCAAACTACCTGGAAAGTTATATTATTCCTTATGAATTGTCCTCTGCTCAGAAGGAGAAGTTCTTTTGTGATTGTCGCATGTATTTCTGGGATAAACCATATTTATTTAGGATTTGGATTGATAACATGATCGGGAGATGCATTCCCGAAATAGACCAACCTTCTGTATCGCAGGCATGTCATGCTTCGTCGTATGGAGGCCATTTTGGAGGAGTAAGGACAGCTGTTAAAGTGCCGGAATCGGGCTTTTATTGGCTGATGTTTTTTAAATATGCACACTTTTGGGTGAAAAGCTGTGATGAGTTCCAACAGACGGGGAATATTTCCCGTCGACATGAGATGCCCATGAACCCAATTCAAGAGATGGAAGTATTTGATGTATGGGGAATCGATTTTATAGGACCATTTGTCAGCTAATATAGCAACAAGTACATACTGGTAGTTGTGGACTATGTCTTGAAATGGGTAGAAGTCGTGGCACTCCCAACAATTGATGCAAAGGGAGTTATTAGTTTTCTGAGAAAAAATATTTTCACTCGATTTGGTACTCCAAGAGCGATCATCAGTGATGGAGGCACCCATTTTTGCAATCGATCCTTTGCAAAGTTGTTGGAGAAATATGGTTTTCTCCATAAGGTTGCCACTCCGTATCACCCACGAATAACTGCGCAAGTGGAGGTGTTGAACAGAGAAATCAAAAGTGTTTTGAACAAAACTATAAATTCTACTCCGACTGATTGGGCGAAAAAATTGGATGATGCGCTATTGGCCTACCACACTGCATTCAAAACTTTGATTGGTATGTCACCGTACAAATTGGTGTTTTGAAAGGCATGTCACTTACCGGTGGAGTTAGATCATAGAGCCTTCTGGGTGTTAAGGCAATTAAATCTAGACTTGGAGGCCATTGGAACGAGTAGAGTAACAGAGTTGCATGAACTTGATGAGTTCCATTACCATGCTTTTGAGAGTACAAGTCTACTTAAGGAAATAATGAAGACGATGCATGACAAAAATATTCTTGAGTGAAAGTTTTAAACCTGGAGATGTGGTATTGTTATACAATTCGAGATTGATGTTGTTTCTGGGAAAGTTGAAGTAAAGATGGTCAGGACCATTCCGTGTGGCAGAGATGCATCCCATCAGAGCCGTATAAATTGCATCAAAAGATGGCTCTCGCAAGTATAAAGTCAATATGCAAAGGTTGAAACATTACCTGGGCATGGAAGAGGAAAAAGTTGTATCAGTGACTGATTTGAAAGAACCTAAAATGTTGACTGAACCTTAAGTTTTATTTCCTGCGTCGTGCCGTGGCATTAAATCATGCGCTTCGTGGGAGGAAACCCATTGTAATGTTGTATTTGTCATGCCGTGATGTTAACTAAGGCGCTTTCTGGGAGGCAACCTAATTCTTAGTTTATTTTAGCGTAACTAGCATTTTCTTTTTGTTTGAAGGTACTAACAAGTTTTTAGTTAAGTCTTGGTGTGTGAACAGGTACTGGAGCATGCTGGGAGGTCATAGTGCTTGGAGTCGTTCACAAAACGGAATAAAAATCACTTTAGTACCCTCCGGACCGCATTGGCTACCTTGTGTCGCATAGCATAGAACACAGTGGGCATGGTAGTAGACCTCGCGGTGCCAGGTTCCTAGTGTGCTAGCCCAGGCTATTTCTCTCGCGTTTCCAGGCTATCTCCTCACTGCAGAGCTTGCGTTGCCTGAGCTGTAGCGAGATCCACCTCGCGGCGCCAGGAAGCTTAAAATTTTTTTTCTTTTTAATTAATTTTTGTTTCTTCTTACTTCTTTCAACTAAAACACCACACACATACACACCTTAATTAAAACAACCTACTATTCGCTCAACACCCTACTGCCTAAGCCCTCTCACGAAACAACATGTCCCTCACACACAATCTCCATTGAATCCAATCATTCATCCATTCACTCACTCACGAGGAACATCAATTGAAGAGCGTTACCCCCTCCTAAGCGTCTAAGGTATGGTTTCCAACTCTTT
>MDKJ01087348.1:0-13411 GCA_005239525.1 Nicotiana knightiana | reverse complement strand
ATTGTTTGTTGAAATTATCAAAATATCTTTTACGTTTCAACGAATCAGTATTTATTTATTACCTTTTTTCTCTTATCACTTTTATCTATACAGCATTACTATTTCCTATCCTGATGAACCAATGACTATGACATACAATGAGACAACGCAACAAAAGGACAACGATTCAGAAGAAGAGGATGTCATACCCAATGAAATTGTTAGAGAAGTTGAGGATTTCGAGAATAGACCTAAGTCCAACCTGGACGAAACTGAGGTAGTCAACCTGGGAGATTCAGAGACTATCAAAGAAACTCGCATCAGCATCCATTTGTCGCCATCAGAGAAAAAGGAATACACCAAATTCTTGAAAGAGTATGAGGACATATTTGCATGGTCGTACGACGATATGAGTGGTCTAAGTACACCCAATGTGGCTCACAAGTTGCCGACCAATCCAATGTGCCCGCCGGTAAAACAGAAGCTCAGAAAGTTCAAGCATGACATGAGTTTGAAAATCAAAGAGGAAGTTACCTAGAAAATCAACACCAAGGTTCTCAGGGTATTTGAATATCCTACATGGTTAGCCAACATCATGCCAGTACTGAAGAAGGATGGGAAGGTAAGGGTTTGTGTCAACTATCAGGATCTCAACCGGGCCAGTCCAAAGGATTATTTCCCATGCCAAACATAAACATCCTAATTGACAATTGTGCTAAGCATGAACTTCAGTCGTTCGTAGATAGCTTTCCCGGTTACCATCAGATTTAGATGGACGAGGACGATGCTAAGAAAACGGATTTCATCACGCCATAGGGAGTCTACTATTATAAGATGATGCCATTCAGCATAAAGAACACTGGGGCCACTTATATGAGGGCTATGACCACTATCTTCCATGACATGATACATAAAGAGATCGAGGTATATCTGGATGACATCATTATCAAGTCCAAGAAAATCACCGACCATATAGCAGCTCTGAGGAGGTTCTTCAACAGGTTGCGGAAATATAACTTTAAATTAAACCCCGCGAAGTGTGCCTTCGGGGTTCCTACCGAAAAATTGCTTGGGTTCATTGTCAGTCGCCGAGGAATAGAACTAGATCCGTCAAAAGTCAAATCCATCCAAGAATTAACACCTCCAAAGAACGAGAAAGATGTGATGAGTTTCCTGGGTCGCCTTAACTACATCAGCCGGTTCATAGCCCAGTCCACGGTCATATATGGAGCGATCTTCAAGATGTTAAAAAAGAATGCTGCAACTAAATCGACCGAGGATTGTCAAAAAGCCTTCGATAGAATCAAGGAATACTTGTCAATGCCACCAGTTTTGGTCCCGCCCGAGCCAGGTAGACCCTTGCTACTCTACCTTGCAGTATTAGATGGAGCTTTCGGCTGCGTTCTGGGGCAGCACGACAAAACAGGAAGAAAGGAACATGCTATCTATTATCTGAGAAAGAAGTTCACTCCATACGAGGCACGGTATTCTCTACTGGAGCGTACCTGCTGTGCTCTAACCTGGGTAGCCCAAAAGTTGAGGAACTACTTCTGTGCCTACACGACATATTTCATATCAAGGATGGATCCCTTGAAGTACATCTTTCAGAATTCCATGCCCACTAGCAAGCTGGACAAGTTGAAAATTCCGCTAAGTGAATTCGACATCGTGTATGTGACTCAGAAAGCGATCAAGGAACTAGCATTGACAGGTAATCTTGCCAAGAACCCTGTGGGAGGAGAATACGAACCTTTGAAAACATATTTTCCCGATGAAGAAGTATTATTCATAGGAGAAGACATTGATGAATCCTATGACGGTTGGAGAATGTTATTCGACGGAGCAGCCAATTTCAAAGGGGTCGGTATTGGAGCAGTGTTGGTGTCGGAAAATGTCCAACATTATCCGGTATCTGCTAAACTCAGATTCCCCTGCACCAACAATATGGCAAAGTATGAAGCCCGCATCCTAGGGCTTAACATGGCCATTGACATTAATATTCAAGAGTTACTAGTAATTGGTGATTCAGACCTGCTAATACACCAAGTACAAAGATAACAGGCTACCAAGAATTCCAAGATACTGCCATATCTGCACCACGTGCAGGAATTGAGAAAGAGGTTCACAAAGATAGAATTTCGACACATCCCCAGAATTCAGAACGAGTTTGCCGATGCACTGGCCACTCTATCATCCATGATATAGCATCCAGATAAGAACTTCATTGATCCGATTCTAGTAAATATCCATACCCAGCCGGCTTATTTTGCCCACATTCAAGAAGAAGAAGATGGAAGACCATGGTTCCATGATATCAAGGGATATCTGCCAAAGGGAGAGTACCTAGATCTTGAAAATCACACTCAGAAATGCACGCGTCGAAGATTGTCCAACAGTTTCTTTCACCGCGGAGGAACCCTATATAGGGGAACTCCCGATCTGGGATTATTGAGATATGTCGATGCAAAGGAAGCCTCCAGCTACTCAAAGAGATACATGTCGGGACTTGCGGCCCACATATGAATGGTTTTGTATTTGCCAAGAAGATACTCAGAGCCGGTTATTTCTGGATGACCATGGAAACGGACTGCATCCAGTATGTCCGGAAATGCTATCGATGTCAGGTACATGCATATATGATTAAGGTACCCCCAAACGAGCTCAATGCAACAAGCTCACCATTACCATTTTCCGCCTAGGGAATATACGTCATTGGACCGATCGAGCCTACCGCCTAAAATGGACAAAGGTTCATCTTGGTAGCAATTGATTATTTCACTAAATAGGTCGAAGCATCATCTTAGAAAGCAGTAACTAAGAAAGTCGTGGTATACTTTGTCCGCGATCGTATTGTTTGTCGGTTCGGAGTTCCAGAATCGATCATCACCGATAACGACCCCGCCTCAACAGTGACCTGATGAAAGCTATGTGCGAGACTTTCAAAATCAAGCACAAGAATTCCACATCCTATAGACCTCATATGAATGGAGCTGTAGAAGCCGCCAACAAGAATATAAAAAAGATATTGAGAAAGATGATAGAAAAGCACAAGCAGTGGCACGAGAAGTTATCATTTGCATTATTGGGATACCGCACCACAGTCCGTACGTCAACTGGAGCAACTTCTTACATGCTGGTTTATGGTACGGAAGTCGTTATTCCCGCCGAAGTAGAAATTTCTTCTTTGAAAAGCATACAATAGGCTAAACTCAGTGAACAAAGAACTAAAATGTTCAAAATCACAATCCACAAAACCATCGCACTTGCTGACATTTACTATCAGCACGAACAAACAATGCTTTGTAGTCACAATGCCCACAACAATCACAATATCAAAGCCTGCTGCCAACTAAGAAATTCTACTGTCATTCTGCATAAGGCTAAGTTCTGCCTTTATTTTGCATAAGGCTAATATATTCCTTCCATATTGCATAAGGCTCAGCTCTACCTTAATCTTGCATGGGACTAAGCTCTATTCCGCATGTTGCATGAGGTTAAGCTCTTCCTCTATTTGCATAAGGCTAATCTCCGCCTTCCATCTTTCATAAGGCTAATCACTGCCTTCATTCTACATAAGGCTAATATCTGCCTTCCACATCTTACATCGGACTAAGCTCTGTCCCGCATTTTGCATGAGGCTAATTTCTGCCTCTGCATAAGGCTAACGACTACCTTCCTATTTGCATGAGGTTAAGCTCTACCTCCATCTGCATAAGGCTAACCGTTGCCTTCCTATCTGCATGAGGTTAAGCTCTACCTCCATTTGCATAAGGCTAATATCTGCCTTCCATCTTGCATAGGGCTAAGCTCTGCCTTCATCTTGCATGGGACTAAGCTCTGTCCCGCATGTTGCATGAGGTTAAGCTCTACCTCTATTTGCATAACGCTAATATGTGATTTCCATCTTTCATAAGGCTAATCTCTACCTTCATTCTGCATAAGGCTAATCTCTGCCTTCCACATCTTGCATGGGACTAAGCTCTATCCCGCATTTTGCATGAGGCTAATTTCTGCCTCAATCTGCATAAGGCTAACTGCTACCTTCCTATATGCATGAGGTTAAGCTCTACCTCCATCTGCATAAGGCTAACAGCTACCTTCTTATCTGCATCAGGTTAATCTTTACCTCCATTTGCATAAGGCTAATCTCTGCCTTCCATCCTGCATAAGGCTAATATCTGCCTTCATTCTGCATAAGGCTAATCTCTGCCTTCCACATCTCTGCATGAGACTAAGCTCTACTCCAATTTTCTTTTCACCGAGACTAAGCGCTGTCTCTCAAGCATTATTTACTTCGCTTCTCTTTCGGGCTAAGCTCTGCCCTCCATTTCCCATGACTAAGCTCTACCTTGTGGAAGTCATATTACTGCATTTCATGGGCTGAAATATCACCAACTTGTCCAAAGGCGTCATAGTCTAACAGCACCATCCTCATAGCCAAAAACAGCATGTCATGGCCTGAGGATCTCTCTCAATTTTGCATATCATTATTCAAAAGCATCATAGTTCAGAGGGTCCATCTTCATGGCCCGAGAACATCATTTCATGGCATGCGAATCTCTCATCAAACAAGTCATGGCCCAGGAAATCATGGTCTGAGGACGTCATCCCTAATCGTCCGATGACAATTTTCAAAGTCCAACGGGAACCTTGCATCATGTTTAAATTTATGCGCAATATACACATGAGATATTCTTCTTTGCAGGTAACCCGGCAAGCAACGGCTATCCCAGCAGGAGCGATCCCGCTCCAGTTCTCCCAGCCATATCAAACCTAACCTCTTCAGTTAACGGTTCATTCATCCACCTATAGATATTCCGTCCGTTCTTGTGATGAGTTCATCGGTATACTTCGTCGATGAATCCGGAACTACATACGGCCTGATTCTTGTAAAACCAGGGATATGTAGGCAACTCAGAAACTAGGGTGCGGCCCTAAATCTCTCTAACCATTTCGCTCGGTCAAAATTGGCTATCATATCTTTAACCAACAACTCTTTCATCATTTCCGGGTAAAGAGTGGAAGTTTTTGATACCCAATTTTTTCCAAAAGTATTTTTAAAATTGCATATATATCTTCAAAATCATGCATTAATAGCAATTGGTATTTTTCCATAATTTTCCTATATTTTTATTAATTTATCCAGTATTTTATTTCCAATAAATAATTACAAAATTGCATCACAAATGATTTCAAAAGCATTTATTAATTTTAATTATTGTTTATGGTCCTATTAAGACCAAATTATTTCACAATTAGCCAAATTGACACATTTCGGCTATAATCGCAATAACTTTGCAATTATAGCCCAAACATATAATTTTGCACTGTTATTATTAGAAATTAGTCATTTGTATTTTAAAACACTGAATAATCATTTTAAATCATTTTCTATGCATGAAATTAATTTTTATGATTATTAGCTATCATTACACATTATTTTAAGTAATTTAATTAGGTATTTAGCAAATAGCCATTATTCATTTTAATTCTAACCCAAATTAAAACCAGACTCACATGATTAAATCAAGCCCAAATACCACAGGCCCAATCCACTATCTTACCCGACCAAATTCCCACTTAATCTAGATCGTTGATCATTTTGGATCAACGGACCAGATTCACTCTTACCTAAATTAACCTAAGAGACTACCCCCCCCCCAAACCTCATTCTCTCTTTCTCTCATTGGCTTGCCTGTAACGATGGTGGTTCCACCACCACCCCTAGCCTCCATGGCTCCCTCACACGCGAGATCCTTGCCACCCTGAAGTCCTCAAAGGGAACAGAGGTCGTTCAACGATGGTGGTTCCGAGTAAGATCTTTCTATCTCCGGCTAAAAAAAACCTATGGTTTCTAAGCTTTATTATCTCTACGTCTGGGTTATCTCTCTCTGAAACCATAATTTTAGTTCTTGACTTCTTAGATCTGTAACTGATCTAAGTGCCTTCTGAGTTATGTTAGTGTTTCCTTAAAGATCTTTCCGATTTCTCAAAAATGCCTCTTCGTCTTCAAATTAGGGTTTCTTAAACAACAACAACAACAACAAACCTAGTTTGATCCAAACATGTGGGGTCTGGGGAGGGTAGTCTGTACGCAGACCTTACCCCTACCTAATGCAGGTAGAGAGGTTGCTTCCAATAGACCCTCGGCTAAGGAATGGCAAGAAGAAAAATAGGGAAGCAAGGAAGGAGAGATGGCAGAAAAAAAAAGACAGATAAATGATAAATACTATCAAATATACAATACCTGAGGCGACCAAAACCACATAACGTAATAAAAATCTAAGAATATAAAGGGAAATTCATGCTACTAAGCCTATCTATGAACACTATAAACCACATACTAACCTTCTACCTTAATCCTCTACCTCCACACCCTCCTATCAAGTGTCATGTCCTTAGTGAGCTGAAGGAGCGCCATGTCCTGCCTAATCACTTCTCCCCAGTACTTCTTAGGCCTACCACGACCCCTTCTCAAACCCTCCATGGCCAACATCTCACACCTCCTGACAGGGGCATCAATGCTTCTTCTCCTAACATGTCCGAACCATCTCAGCCGCGACTCCCGCATCTTGTCCTCCATGGAGGCTACTCCCACTTTGTCCCATATAGCTTCATTCTTAATTACATCTCTCGTGGTACACCCACACATCCATTTTAACATCCTCATCTCTGCTACTCTCATCTTCTGCACGTGGGAGTTCTTAACTGGCCAACACTCAGCCCCATATATCATAGCGGGCCGAACCACCACTCAATAAAACTCACCCTTAAGTCTTAACGGCACATTCCTATCACATAGAACACCGAAAGCAAGCCTCCACTTTATCCACCACACTCTGATGCGATGTGTGACACCTTCATCAATCTCCCCGTTACACTGGATAATAGACCCGAGATACTTAAAACTCGCTCTCTTGGGGATAACTTGATCATCAAGATTAACCTCTACGTCTGCATCATGGGTCTCACTGAATTTGCACTCCAAGTATTCTGTCTTGGTTCTACTCAGTTTGAAACCTTTAGACTCCAAGGTCTGTCTCCAGACCTCCAACCTCGCGTTAACTCCGCCATGCGTCTCATCAAATCAAAACTATATCATCGGCAAATAGCAAGTACCAAGGCACCTCCCCTTGGATGTGACGCGATCTCGTTAATCAACACTATAAATTTTCCTTCTGATTTTCAGTATTATCCTATGATTCTTGCTATGTTTCAACTGTCATTTATGTTTTTCCCTTTATCTGATTTATTATGTTGAAAACCCTAATTTTTGGTCTTAATCTTAGGTTTCGAGTCTGTCTTTGATAATATGTTCGTTTAATCTGTGTGTGTGCTTGTCTCGCATGAACGCTCTGAGTTTCTGTGATTTTACCGTGTTATGTTTAGTATGGTTTCTGCTTTTTGCTTCTTACACTTATATTATGTTTATTATGTTAACTCCTCTAATCAGTTCTATCTTTTCTAGTTGAATCCCTGATTCTAGGTCATTCTTACTTTACTATGTTTCTGATTTTACTTCCTCTTGCCTATTATGTGATTATTTCGTTTGTTCATATGATTTGTGTTAATTCTCCCCTTAATCAGTACTGCTCCCATTTCACTAATCTCTTATGATAATTTCCTTGATGATTTTCCGACCTTAGTTTATTTCTTACCTTATTATGTGTTCGACTATACTATCAATGGATTCTTATGACATTTCCTTAATTAGAATAGTATGTACCTAGCCTTAATTTCTTACTTTCTACCCGTACTGTGCTGAAATTATTTCCTTATGTGTTATAATCTAGTCATAAATGGTATCTTTCCTTATTTGCTACTTATATTTTACCGTTTGAAGTTAACTCCTTTAATTAAGGGAGTATCTATGCTGATTTTGGCACTAATTGATAGCTAGTTCTATAATTACTGCATGACTTTGATTTTTACCTTATTATTCTACCTAGTTTCAAACTAATATATATACATGATCTCTCATTAACACAAATACACAAACACATTGGTTCATAAACTATCTCTCACACTCAAAGCTTTATGCTCTCCCTCGTTGTTACTTCCTACAATTCTGAGTTAGTTGGCTGCAAGCCAGGGCTAATTATTGTTCTCTCATATTCTTCAATTTTGTGTTTGCTATCTTCTTTACTAGTATGTTCTGATTTCAATTCAGGCTAGTATGTTTCTTCACAAGTTCTTGCCGACTATAACATAAAAATAATGCCTGAAGTCGAAAGGGAAGCCATCCAAACCTCTCCGAACACAAGACCTCTAGGTACCATACACCAATGGTTCATGAAATGAATCGGGTTTTGTACTGACACTCGTACTCGAAGTCCATAAGTGCCCGGATATGACTAACAATAAGGCCGAGTATGAGGTCGTAACTGCAGGTCTAAGACTGACACTCAAATATGGAGTAAATTGTTGAAATCGCGTTGCGATTACCAGCTCGTAACCAATCAAGTCACCAGGACTTTCCAAATTAAGGAAAAAATATTGCAAAAACACCAGACCAAAATCTATAAGCTACTGCCTAAGTTCGACGAGTGTCAGCTCGACCAAATCCTAGGAGCACAGAATGTCGAGGCAGACGGCCTCTCCAAACTAGTCGCAACCACAAAAATCATCACACCGGAGAAACAAATGTGGTCCATCTCCTCAACTCATCATAAGACGAGATCGAGTTAAGAATCATAAACTTAACTTGGAACTGGCGCAATCTTATTGTCGCATACCTGAAGGATGGCACACTCCCTAGCAACAAAAAGGAAGCCTAGAAATTAAGAATGCAAGCGTCCAGGTACAGTATCCTCCATAGTGATCTGTACAAGAGGACCTACGATGGCCCTCTGGTGAAGTTCTTGGGCCCAAACCAAGTTGAGTACGTCCTTGAGAAGTTCACGAAGGCCATTGTGGGGTTCACTCTTGCAATCGGGCACTGATCAGATGCCTTATACAGGCAGGATATTACTTGCCCACCATGAAAAAGGATGCCGCGAACTTCGTAACGAGTTGCGAGCAGTTCCAAAACAACGCCCCACTGATTCACCAAGTAGGCGAATATCTCCACTAGGTCACATCCCGTAGGCCGTTCAGCAAATAGGGAATAGACATCATGGACCCCTACCAGCAGGGCAAGGTATGTATGATTTCTTTATGTTTTAGCTGACTATTTCTCTAAGTGGGTGGACGCAGGAGCATTCGCCTAAATACGGGGCCATGGAGTAATCACATTTGTATGGAGAAACATCATCTGCCGATTCGGCCTTCCAAAGAAATCTGTTGTGACAACAGATCCGAGTTCGCAGGAAAGAAAACCGTCGAATTCTTCGAGAAATGGCATACCAAGAGGATAATCTCGATCCTCTATCACCCTGCTAGTAAGGGACAAGCAGAGTCCTCCAGAAAGTCAATAATAAACATTATGAAGAAGAAGCTTGAACACGCCAAGGGACTCTGGCTGGAAAAACAAGAAGTATTATGGGAAAAACAAGAAGTCAAGGCAATAAATTTTATGCTTATCAGCATGCCTTTCTAGCATTTAGGTTATGTGCAACCCTGCTCAAACAAACACATATCAGCCCTCGGCCGCAATTTCATAAAAGTTTATGTTCGACCTTGCTCGAACAAACACCTATCTGCCCTCAACCGTAACTTAATGAAAGGTTATGTTTGACCCTACTCGAACAAACACCTATCGGCCCTCGGCCACAACTTAATGAAAGATTATGTTCGACCCTGCTCGAAAAAACATGTATCGGCCCTCGGCCGCAACTTAATGAAAGGTTATGTTCCAACCTACTCGAGCAAACAACTATTGGATCTCGGTCATAACTTAATAAAAGTTTATGTTTGAGCTTCTTCGAACAAACACCTATCGTCCCTCGACCAGAACTTAATGAATGGTTATGTTCGACCCTCCTCGAGCTGGTCCACATCCTCGTCACCAGCCTCAAGCGCAACAGCGTCATAGCCACAAGAGACTCGAGCTTCACGAGCCTTAACATAAACATCTTCGAGGGAGACTTCGGAGATGGATCACTCCTTTTGTAGATCTCGAAACACATCTAAATGGGCCTCTTCATGAATCCACTCCTCGTATACTTCACGAGGAATATTAGGAAAATATGAAGTTCGGGAAGAAGATGGTTGTACCAACAGTTGAGCCTTCTCGACCTCTAAAGCAATGACTCGATCATAGAGATCATAAGTCTCTTTCTCCAACTCTCCAATCCTCTCATCAAGGCACTCCTCTTTAAGCTTTGCTGCTACTAAGTCATTCTCCCGCTCGAAACGGAGAGTCCGAATCACCACCTCAAGAGAGTCCACATTCCTCAAAGCCTCGGACTGAGCGGACTCAACCTTCTCTAAACTCTATGCCTTCTCGGTGACCTCGCTACTTAGAGCCTATACACTGAATTGAAACTCTTCAGGCTGGTCACACAACAAAACTACTTGAGCATGGAAATCGCTACACTAGGCTTCGACCCCCTTGCTCAGCTCAAGCTCTTTCTCTTTGCTCCTTAACATCCCTTCATGGACTCTGCACTTCCCCACTATCCGCACTATCTCCTCGTCTCATACCTTTAAATCCTCCCTCAATCGGGGCAGACTACCATCCTCACAAAGCTGATGTCGAAGCTCCTGGTACTTCTCAAGAACTTTAAAGTACTTATCCTTTAACTTCACGTAAATGTATTTGCTCCTCTGCTCCCAAAGAGCACTCTCAATTTCCAAGACTACCGTCTACAAAATGAACAAAAAGTGTTAGAGACTGAATAAACAAAATCAAAAGAAAAATAACTAACAACGAATGTATTTACCCAAACGGCGAGGCCAACAATATTGTTCGACAGGTCCTTGTCGTTCATATCCTTGAGGGTCATACCCTCTACTTCAGGACTGAGAGGGATGAGGGAAGGGATAATTTGCTCGATGTTCTCAAGAAGATTACGGTCCATACGGATCGTAATACTCCTCGAACCCCCCTCCAACCTCACTTTGAGCTGAGTATTCCCCTCGTTGATCATCCTCAGCTCGTCCGCATCCACGTCGGAATCATATCAAACATCCTCTTCAGCAACATACTTACTTCTATCATCAATCAAAGGATGAAAAATTTGTCATAACACCGGAAGATGAGGCCTCTTCGCGTCTTAGAAGCACAAAGTCGTCCCCTACCACGCCTTCAACCGTAGCCGCCTCAGGTCGAACATCTACATACTTAAAAAAATAGTTTAGGGACTAGCCTCTGGGCTCTCCCTAATATGCATTGTAGCCATTTCTCGAAGGACAAATTTGTAGAATCCCAGATCGGTAGCCACCGACCTCTTCCCCATAACGTCTACGTCCCTCCTCTTACGAGGCACCAAATCCCCATCATTAGCAAAGGCTCGCCGTCCTCATCTATGAGATAGTATAACGGAGAGGCCGAGTTTTCTACGGTAGAAGACACTGCGGCTGAAGAAGGGACATCCACTTGAGGGACAAGGGCACGAACGGAAGAAATCGTCATTGAAAGAGGGACTAAGGGTACTAAAAGAAGTAGCTGCAACTTAAGAAGGGATAAGAGCTGAGGACGCAATAGTTTTCTCTTTAGGAACGAGGGTATGGGAGCTCTGGACCTCCTCGAAGATCCTCTAGCCAAAGATAAGAAAAATAAAAAGAAAGGAAAAGATAACTTGAAGCAACCAAAAAGAAAATGAACTGACGCTCCAACGATAAGAAGCACTTACTGGTCGAAGGGAGAGAAGGCCCAAACCTCTTAAAAAACCTGAACACTCACAAAATCCCTACGATATGAGGGAGGAGCCAACCAACCCAATCAGATACTTCCTCTACCAAAGGAGGAGGCGAGGTCTTGGCTGCATGAGAAAAGGAAAAGAGGTCAAAGTCCAAGACCAAATAAAAAAAATCAATCAAGTACCTACATGCAAGGAAATTAGGTACTTATGAGTATACTTCCAAGTCTCAGGGAAACCGTCGATGTTGTCCACCACGTCCCTGGTGGAGAAGGTTCAACATTCTCCCTCTTTTAAAGTTGGGAGCAAACAGATGTATAAGTGTCGGAGAGTCAGTTTGACCTCGGCCAACTCGGTAAACTTGGTAAGCATCATTATAAGCTTATCGAGGAGCAAGCTGAGCTAGGCAAACGCAGTAATAATGACAGAATTCCTCCGCCAACGGAAAAAGATAAATAGTGTAGCCGAATTGGAAGGGATAGGACTAGAAGGCGCAGTACCCAGGACGGTGGACCTGTACAGTATCCCATCCTTCCGGATTCAATTCGACATGGTAGGAAACTTAGCCCTAATTTCTCCTAATTCTTTCTCCGTCACAGATCGAAAGGCTCCAGCGTCTGTATCGATTAATTTAGAGAATTCGGACCTAGTATCAAGGTTGCGAAAAACTATCTCCTCCACCAACGGGAAACATCCATCATCGACGGCAACGAGAACACTTTCTTCAGAGGAAACACTGTCGCCAAAGGGATTGCTTCACTCACCTCACTAGACTCGTAAGGCATGCTAGACATGTTTTAATAGAAGTATCAAACAGTGAAGAACTGAGTTTGAGTGCAAGTCACTGGAATAGAAAGAAGAGGTTTAGGGCAAGAGAATACTACAAGGTTCTGGTATAGAAAACTTGAAACTTCAAAATCATACCCTAACATCCCTATTTATATTGACCTTGGCTCCAGAACCAAAGTCGATTCATAATTACCTGGTATCGGAACAGAAGCAGAAAGTTCAATCATGGGTCACATGCGAAATGAAGGAACGCATCGGGAATATGCGTCATAATTATGCATAACGTTATGATGTCACCCTAATTTGTGGACATCATAGCTCCATCAAACCAACAGGGAAAATAGAAGCATTTGAAATAAACGGCCCTCGTAGAGCCACGTTTCTAGTTCACCATCGCCATTACGACCCGCACAACTCGCTCGATTGTTTCGACCACGGTGAACAAAATTTGCTCACCGTACCTGTAATAACCCAGCGGGTCATTCTGAGAGTTGTAGCCACATTCCCTAATCTGCTCCTTTTGTGTTCTACGGCTGTTATATGACTTACCGGGTTAGTTGGTTCGGGTCCGGAGAGATTTCAGAGTGAATTGAGACACTTAGTCTCTTAATTGAAAGCTTATGTTGGAATGATGTCCGGATGTTCACTTATGTGTAAACGACTTCGGAGTTGAATTTTGATGGTTCTCTTAGCTTCATTAGTTTATTTTGGACTTAGGAGTGCGTCTAGATTATGATTTGGAGGTCCGTAGTAGAATTAGGCTTGAAATGGCAAAAGCTGAAATTTTAGAAAGTTTGACCGGGAGTGGACTTTTGATATCGGGGTCGGATTGGAATTTATGGAAGTTGGAGTAGGTTTGTGGTGTCATATATGACTTTTGTGCAAAATTTGTGGTCAATCGG
>MDKJ01102967.1:0-56233 GCA_005239525.1 Nicotiana knightiana | reverse complement strand
GTACATTTCCTGAATTGTCTCTCCTTCTTTCATAGTGAAGTTTTCATACTGAGAGTATATTAGCGTACCTCTAGACCTTTTCACTTGAGATGTTCCTTCATGGGCTACTTGTAGAGTATCCCAGATTTCCTTGGAAGTGGTGCAACTTTGGATTCTACTATATTCATCTAGTCCTAATCCACACACTAGCCACTTCTTTTCTTTGGCATTCTTCTCCCATTTCTTTAGATCTTCAGCCGTGCAGTCAGCCTAGTCTTAGGTACATCTACACCTTCAGCAGTTTTCTTCATTATTGCAAGTGGTCCATCAGTGACTATGTCTCAGAGTTCATAGTCCTCTCCAATAAGGTGGTCCCTTATTCTATTCTTCTACCAAGAATAGTACTGGCCATTGAAGAGTGGTGGCCTTGCAGTTGATTGGCCTTCCCAGTTCCCAGGTGGTGCACTCATCTTGATCTTTTCCAAGGTGTTAGCCTTTTCAAGGATAACCTGCTCTGATACTAATTGTTGTTTTAGACGTCAATAATACACAACATTATAAGTTAATTGTGCAATACCCAATTTTCGAGTGTTGCCTAATAAGAAGAACCTAGTTCTTCTTGGTGTACTACTTACTACTATTTGCGGAATATTAAAGAAGTAACTAAAGACACAAATATTTTACGTGGAAAATACCTGGCTCAAAAGGTGAAAAACCATGACCTACTCCTCAGTAGGATTTTCTCAAACACTTCACTAAAAACTCTGAGCCAAACGGACTTACAAAATAAACTCTTTTGTAATCCTAGAACTAACTCTAATCCTCTTTGTATCAACTAGCATCTAGCTAATTTCTACAGACTTCAAGCTAACTCTAACTTGAACAATGTGTACCTATTACAATTGCTTCTATTAAAGCTGAAATGATACAATGTTAAGACTCCTACTACAACCAACTAGACTCACTGATAAACAGATGGAACTGTTTCTTCTAGTTGAACTGTAGCCTTTACACAATACTTCTGCTTGCAAATATCTGGGAATTTTTCTTTCAGAACTTGATTCAATTTATTCTCTATGCGTCTCGAATTTCAGCAGAAATACATCAAGTATTTATAGAGTCAGTCGTTGAGCTTGTCTTCCAATTCCAGTTCAACTCTACCTGGGTGAACCAATTCGAACCAAACTCAACTTCCTTTCTTTTGTTACTTTCCTTGCTGAATTCGACTTCAATTAATCAGATCAGTTTGCAACCTTTTCGCATTAGGAGACAATCTCTTGGTACATTGATATTTCATATCCAAAACATCTCCTAAGCATATACAATTTATGTGCCAGCTCGTCAGTTCACGATGTCTGCTCTGATGGACCTGGTTCAACTGGTCAGCCTTTTGTCAATCTTCAAACTATGCAGTGACATGGGTCAACAATAGAGAATTACTTTGTGGACTAATCATGGAGATGTCGATAGCCGTGGGATATTTCATAACATGGTTGTTGGTGAAAGTAGTAGGTCGGTGGAGAATACAAATCTTAGTTCTAGAATTCAGGATATCGTAGTATGCTTTTGGGATGCACTTCGGCGGTGAGCCCAATGAAAATGAGGATGAAGAATCAACTGATGAAGCTCAAACAAGTGAGGATGAAGAATTCCCGGACGAGTAACAATACGTCGATGAGCTTTAAAAATTTAGTTTTTTAAAGCACTCTCATTTTATAGCTAGTTTCTTATATGTTTCAATATAAATATGTATTATATTATGCATATGGAAGGCAAGAGTCAAGGTAACAATGACCCTACTGGTTCTCGGGGTCGAGAAAAGGCTAGGAAGGGAAAGAGGAGGGTAGATAATAATACTCCATCTTTTCCACCCTCTTCAGATATGTCTATGTCTTATCCTCCACCCCACGGCTATACTGAGCTGCCACAGCATCACGAGCCCTACACCTTCATCCAGACATCGGGTCTTTCATCACAGGGCCATAAGACTATACGTCTGACATACAGTCCAACTGTCTCATGGCCACGTGGATCGCAGCCATCTGCACCGCAACCATCTATATCACATCCCTACATATCACATCCACATGGATCACATCCATCCATGTCACAGCCACTCGGGTCACAGCCATCAGTATCACAACCACTTGGGTCGCAGCCACAGGGATCACAGCCATATTCATCAGCGACTCCATCTATTTCAGGCGAAGGCCCTACGAGGCATTAGCTATAACCTCCTACACTATCCACACATGCCTCTGATACACATGTTTCGGACGATGATGACGAGGAATTGCATTATGATCAATATGGCAGGATCATCATAGTCCCTGAGGGTGATGGATCAGAGTTATTTGTTATTTTTGCGTTTATTGTTTTGTAATGTTTTTACTAAGATATTAATGTGTTTTTATTGTTAAATTGCAGGTTCAAGCCGAGTAATAAGACTACGAGGATAATCACCAATGCCATCAGAAAGATTTATGATGGCCCTTATGCGACTTGGACTGATTTCCTATTCTCTTTAAATGAGCAAATTTTCAATCAATTTAAGGTATAAATGTTCTTTTAAGCATTTTGATAAGTTATATTATGATATTTCCATATAATATTTAAATTTTGAATATAGAGCAAGTGTGTATGGGAAGATCGCTATAGCACGAAAGTGGTTGCAAATTTTCATCATAAAGCTCGTAAGAGATTGGAGGATGCTTTCTCCGAACCTAGAAAGAAGAATAAGAGGCCTGGATGGTTATTTCAAAATTTATGGGATGATTTGCAAAGGAAATGGCTTACCGCAAAGTTCTTAGAGAAGAGCGAAAAAGGAAAGAAAGCTCGCGCATCCGAGAAGGGAGGCTCCTTGCACACTGGAGGTGCGATCAGCATAGGGACAATAAAAAGAAGATTGGTACGTAATTGCTTAAATTATTTTACTTTTCAAAGTATATCTATTATATTTATTAACTAAATTAATTTGTTTTCATGAAAAGAAGTTGGGGCGTCCAATGAGCCATGATGAGCCTATTCAAGGAGATGCATATTGTAAAGAAGAAGAAAGAGACGGATCACGAAAGTTGGGTCGAGGACCGAGCCTCGACTGCATATGTAAGCTTTCACTTTTCTTTAAGTATTTTAATTTATTTTTATATAAATTTGAAATACTAATTCAATTTAAATTTTCGTATAGGGTCGCTACCAAAGTAAGGGGGGAATTCATTTGCAGTCATCCAGCCGGTGAATCGGGCGAGCCAACCCAACCTTCCGATGAGGATGCTGAAAGAATATGGTTGGAGTCTGTTGGCGGTCCAAAATGGGGGAAGGTATACGGGCTTCCTACTAAAAATTTTCATCGCTATAAGTGTGGAATGCAAGGAATAGGGACTTCCTCGCAAGGCGAGCAACTTAATGGGGAGAGTCTCTCCGGTATGCGGGACACCGTGACAAAGCTCACATCCGAGCTAGAAGCGGCCAAGGAAAGAGAAAGGGTTAGAGATGCTCAATTCCTTGGCATGCAAGTTGAGATCAGAACTCTTCTATCTATTGGAGCTTTTCCGTTGCCTCGATCTCGTGAGTCATCACCAGAGGTTCGACCTCCACGTGATCGTTCCTCCCGTCCTGCTCATGATCATTCCTCCCGTCCTCCCCGTGGTCGTTCTTCCCGTCCTCCACAAGACCCTTCTCTATACCGTCTTGTAGATGAAAGTCGATCAGACGATGATAATGATGATGTACAAAACACCCCTTGACTTTTATATACTTTGAACTAGACAAATATAATCAGTTTTAAACTTGTTGTAATTAGTTTTAACTTGGTTTTGGATTGTTATGTTCAATTGAACTTTAATTTGTTGTTGTTGTGGTTGGTGTGTTGTTGTTGTGTTGTTGTTGTTGTTGTTGTTGTGTTGTTGTTCTAATGTTGTTGTTGTATTGGTATATGCTGGCAGGTGGTGTAGCTACCAAAACAGGTATTTTATCTGCAAATTACCGACCAAAGTTGGTCGGTATTCATTAAATAAAAATAATTTACAATTACCGACCAAAGTTGGTCGGTTAATGAAGAAGGAATTCCCAGAATTCAACATTAGCGACCAACTTTGGTCGGTATTGTTAAATTTTAATTTTGTTAAAAAATATATATATTTTCATTTAACGACCAACTTCGGTCGGTATCTTTTTAAATTTAATAATTAATAAAAAATTATAATTTAAATACACCGACCAACTTTGGTCTGTAAAATTAAATTGTTAAAATATGTTTCCGACCAAAGTTGGTCGGTAAATCATTTAAATTCTTCAGATGGTCATTTTAATATACCGACCAACGTTGGTCGGTATATTAAAACGACCATCAAAATAACGACCAAGTGTATTTGACCGCGTTTTGGTCGGTAATTGGCCATAACCGACCAAAGTTGGTCGGTTTTTCTGGTCAGTATTTACCGGATTTCTAGTAGTGTCTATTTTATTCTTCACTTATCAATTGGTATTGAATCAGATCACATATTTTTAAAACCATAATATAAATTTAATTATTACTCGAGTTTCGAGATAAACAAAAATATTGACGAATCGCTGTCAGGTGACATTGTTTCATTCAGCGTGCATCCGTTCCTGGTCCTTAATCTCCGGGTTTTCCCTGCTCTTGTAACAAGAAATTATAACTCATTTTTTTATGTCTTACACCTAACCGAACTTCTTAGATTGAGTAGTAAATTAACCACTTCAATTAAATATTGAACTTAGTCGGAAGTGAACATTTGACATCTGATTTATAAAAACAAAGATACAGCAAGTGATGAGTTGACTGATGAGAACTTGACTAACTCTTACTGCTTAGGTTGAGTGAATTGATCTCCCAAGCAAAGTAGATGCTATATGTCACTAGAGGAGTCCTCCATTTCTAAATAATTGATGAAATGCCGCATGCGATCTCATACTTAATTTCCTAAGAGGATTGGGATACTTAATTTACAAATAAACTTTACAAATATGTTTGGCATGATAATCTATATTTGTGCATATATAGATACAGTAAATATTTTTGCAAAACTACAACTAAAAAGTTTATGTCTTCGCCTTGAAGAACAAAGTAAACCTGTGATATATCTTTGTTAGAGTTCCCAATAATTTTTAATTTGGAAAGAGTTTCTTGCACTACAAATGCTAAACAAGCTTTTTCATGTTGTGAAGTGTTGGAGAACAGTTTTCTAATGTTTTCCCCCTATCTTTCTAAGAATATTGAAAATGTTCCGTAAATTCCAAAAAAAAGAAAAGAAGTTGGATAGCTTTCAAGTTTTGACACACACACACATATATAACTAGGATTCTTATATATCTTTTTTTCTCATTTTTTTGCCTTTTTCTTTTGTTTTTAATTTAGTAAATTAGTCCAATAATGCATTTAGCTTTATACGTTATTTCCTCCGGTTCATAATAAGTGATTTTTTGACCTTTTTTTGTAGTTCAAAATAAGTGATTTTTTCAAATTTTAAGAATGAATTAATTACTTTGTTCCTACATTATCGTTGGAATAAATATTGTTTGAGTATGTGTTAGGAGTGTTTATGTGAACTGAATCTCATTTTCCAAGGAGCTTAATGAACGGACGTTCAGAAGCACTCATGATCACCTTTGAAGATATTTGTGAAGTCGCATGACAGCGTGCGGATGGTACCAAATGCTAAATGTTAGTTCTTTCTTCTACTCTTTTATTATCTATAAAGAGTGTAAATATTAAATTGTATGAGAAGCTATTGAGGAACACTGAGTAAGTTTGTGAAATTTATTTTGGAGTAGAGAATAGATTCAGCGTGATGAGAAAAAGAATTGGTGGTCGAGGGCAAGGACGGATTTAGGGGCGGAAGGGGATTTCGAACTCTCTTCGTCGAAAAATTACACTATATATGCAAGGCAAAATCTATTTTTTACTTCTATATATTAAGTTTTAAATACCCTTTACATAGTTCAAATGTATGGTTTAGTGGTCAAAGAGTTTCAAAACGTACCTAAGGTTATAGGTTCAATTCCCACCCGCTATAATTTTTTTAACTTTTAACTTCTTCTTTTTTTTTGAGCTCCTTCGCAGGAGATCCTGCCTCCGCCATTGGTCGGGGGAGGGGGGTGGGGCGACGGACAATTACACTGAATAGGAAAAAAATAAAGAAGAAACGGAAAGAAAAAGAACTTAAAAATGAATAATAAACATAGAAAAGGAAAGGAATACTACATACTTTTTTTGTTTTGGGGTAACCTCTGCAAGTGGTATTAGGTTTTCAGGTAGTAAGTTAGTTGTCTCTCACATTTATTGGACATTTTTATGTGAATGTTATGTTCTTAATCAATTTGTGGTTTGATTTGTTAAGAATTAGAAGTTTCAATGTTGATATACTAGGCCATGACTCATGAGAATCACTGGTCATTGCTAAATCTACGGCAATGATAAAGAGCAGCAAATATCAAAGACTGATTAGTAAAATCCTATATTGAGAGGGTAAAATTGCGGAGAACTACAATGCACAGTCAGTAAATTCGAACAAGCAATTCCACACTCACATGCCAATAAGTCATGGCTGAAATGCCTGTATTGAGTTTTCTTCAAAAATTACTAACGAGGCAATTCCAGATTAATTTGTTGTAAAATATTGTTTGGCTATGTTGTGTATAATGCCATTGAGATCGAAAATCTAATTTTGATCTAATTATGAATGCACAGATTTGTTTGAATTTATTTATTTGAATAATTTCTTGAAGTTAAAGAAATCTGCACCCAACACTTGGTTGTTTCTGGTTTTTAGTATCTTTTTCACTCCCTTTTTTTTTTATCCTATTTCCTTTCTTTCCTCGATAAAATTTTATAGCAATATTATATCAAGGGGAAGAGTTATTTGCACCAACTCTTCTGGAAGCAGGGGCCGAATCATCGCACCTACGGTCCAACCAATTGGGAGAGAAGAAGAGATGGTGTGGCATCTTTTGGATATAAAAATATATGAGATTTTAACATTCCTATACCGAATATAAATCTATATTATCCTCTCCACTCAAATTTTAATATAATTACCTTTTATATACCTAATTACTATTTATGTATATTTTAGGGGATTTAATGGTATTAATTAGTCTCCTAATTTAACTCTACCGTATATTCCCACTCCCCCACGTTTCTCTCTCCAAATCCCACCCCCTCACCCACGTATCAAACCACACCTCACGATTTCCTCTTCAATCACCCACGATTTTCTCTTCTAAAACCAGCCAAAAACTGTTAACCCCTCCATTAAAGCATTTTGCAAGTACTTTCTTCAAAAATCAGTCAAAATTTGTACTCTTCTTCAAAGTTCATACCCCCATTAACGAATTTTGCAAAGCTAGCTTCAACGATTTTCAATGAAGAAGAACAGAGTTTCAAAGAATAGCCCTAACAAAGTTAAAGGATCAGATGTTCCACCATTGATAGCCATTAAAAAGATTTGAAGCTTTGAATTCGAATTTGGATTTTCAAAAATATTACTTGTTTGAATTGGGTGTTGTTGCAATACAATTGGTAATTCTCTCTACGTCTCTCTCTATCTCTCTATCCCTAATTTCAGTAATGTAAAGCAAAGGAAAAGATAGTAGCAATTCCACTATTGATAGCCATAAAAAGCTTTGAATTCGAATTTGGATTTTCAAACATCATTATTTGTTTGGATAGGGTGTTGTTGCAAACAATTGGGAATATGATTTTGAGTTTATATCTCAATTTTGAGGGTGTTTTGGTGAATATTAGACTTAATTTTTGCTGAATTTCATATTGAAAGTCGAATAAGAAGAAGAAGAACAAGAAGACGTGATATGCATTATATTTACGAAATTGTAGAAAAATTATAGAAAAAATGTAGAAATAATGTAAGAAAGTTGTAGATAATTGTAGATAAGTGTAGATAAATTGTGTAATATATAATTAGTTGTATGAAATTTATTGTTACTATGTATAAATCAGATACAAAATATATAAAAGACATATTGTATAAATTTTATATAAAATTTGTATTTAAGTTGTATGTTATTGTAGTTATATTTTACTTGATAGAAATAATGTGTGAAAGTTGTAGATCAGTTGTATAATATATAATTAGTTGTATGAAATTCATTTTTACTATGTATAAATCAGGTACAAAATATACAAAGGACATATTATATAAAATTTGTATTTAAATTGTATGTTTTTGTAGTTGTATTTAATTGGGTAGAAATAATATGTGAAAGTTGTAGATAAGTTGTAGATAAATTGTATAATATATAATTAGTTGTATGAAATTTATTTTTACTATGTATAAATCAGATACAAAATATATAAAAGACATATTGTTATAAATTTTGTATCAAATTTGTATTTAAGTTGTATGTTAGTTTAGTTGTATTTAACTGGATAGTGTAGTATGAGTACAACTGACCCCATGTACTCAATAAGTAACAAACATAACCTTAGGTGGAAAGTAGTGACGAGCTGGAACATAGGTCAGGTCCAACACCAATAACCAACAGCAATTCATAATAATGTAAAACAAATAATAAAAGGAGTTACTCGGAATTTAAATTGTCAGCTTTTCATAATTCCCGAAAAATAGTTTCGCTTTGCAAGTATATCAATGAAAAATTCAAATCATATAACGAAATCATCGGAAAATATGAGATAGTTTGAAAACTGTAACTTTTCTAGGATTCCTTTCCACAATAAATAGGATGTTTCATTTTCTTTTCAGACAGCAAGTGTGAAATACCTCTCTATGCGCACATATCAATAAGTGTGAAAAATCATAAATGACGTGATACCGTATAACATGAGGAAAAATACATATTTATGCATGTATGTCATGTGTGCATGCCAATGCTATGTATCTCAGAGAGGAATCATGTACTCACACTCTCAGAGTACTTAATCTCACTGTCTCACACTTTCCACTCATCATGCTCAACTACTCGGTACTGTATATGGCTCATACGACCCAAGGAAGATGCATCCCCGAATATATACATCACTCACCATCAATCACTCAGTACAGAGGAAGGCTAATCTGACCCCATGAAGAAGATCTATCTCCAGGTATATAATTTCTTCGGACAAGATCCATGTCCAGGAAAGATTCATCCCTTAATATAATCAACCGCGTTCACTGGGGGTGTGTACAGACTCCGGAAAGGCTCCTACAGCCCAAGCGTTATCATAAGCTAGATCCAGGCATAAATCAATATAATATGTTGCGGCGTGCAACCCGATCCTATAACTGTCACTCATAATCAGGCTCTCAGCCTCACTCAGTCATCAATCTCTCCAGTCTCACTCACGGGCTCACAATGTCATGAAACTAGCCCGACAACAATGATATGATGTATCAATAAATAACAAGTGAGACTGAGATGTGATATGAATACATGAATATGACTGAGTACGAAATATCAATGAAATCAGTGAGATGACAGTAAGAAACAATCACTATGGGTCCTAACAATATCAGCATAAAGCCTAAACATGATATCTCTCATGATTGATGTAACGACCTGGTCTGTCGTTATGTAGAACTTGCATTCTTATTGTTGTCATTGACTTTTTATGGATTGGTTATTCTATTATTGATGTGTTAGAGTCGATAGGCTTGAAATCGGAATGGTAAAATGAGAATTCAGTAACTTAGAATTTTAAGATAGCCTTATAATGGAAAAAGTCAACTGAGAGTTGACTTATTGGGAAACGACTTCGAAATGCGGATTTTATGGTTCGGATAGCTTCGTTATGTGATTTGGGACTTAGGAGTGTGTTCGGAATATTTTTGTGATGTCCGGTGTAGAATTAGGCTTGAATTGGCGAAAGTTAGTTTTTGGCGACTTCCGGTTGGCAGTGGAAAATAGGCTATCGGGGTCGGAATGGAATTTAGACAGTTGGAACAGGTTCGTAATGTCATTTTGGATATGTTTGCAAAATTTCAGGTCAATCGGAGTCGTTTTGGGTAGTTTCATCATCGTTGGTGGAATTTAGGAAATTCAAAGTTCGTAGGCTTGAATTCGATGTGTTTTTGAGGTTTTGATGTTATGCATGATGTTTCGGAGGCTCGACTAAGTTTGAGTGATCATATATGATGCGCTGGTATGTTTGGTTGGGGTCCCGAGGGGCTCGGGATGGTTTCGGATGGTTAACAGGGAGTTTGGAACGGTTTTGTCATTATTGATGTTGTTGTTGCTGGCGTTTTCGCACCTGCGGATGGGGAGCCGCAGGTGAGGTTCTGCAGGAGCGGACATGGCACCGCAGGTGCGGAAGTTGGCGGAGTGAGAAGAGTCCGCAGGTGCGAGGTAATTGCTGCACCTGCGAGGCCGCAGGTGCGGAAGGTCGATCGCATGTGCGGAAGTTAGAGTCCTTGGAATTTTCCGCAGGTGCGCACCTGGGATCCACAGGTGCGGTTTCGCAGGTGCGAGTAAGTGGTTGCAGGTGCGGACCCACTGGACCGAAAGTATAAAAGCGTGCCTTCGCGAATTTTAGCCATTTTTCTCAATATTTCATCCGGGTTTGAAGCTTTTGGAAGGGTTTTGAAGAGGGGATTCGATAGTTCTTCATTGAGGTAAGGTTTTTGGATTCTAAACTCTTTTATATGTGATTAAAGGTGGGTAATTAGGGCTTGAGATTTAGAGTATTTAAAAATGAAGATTTGAGGGGTCATTTGGACTCCGAATTTAGTGTTCTTTTTATGTACGGACTCGTGAGATGATGAAGAACAGTTTTGTATAAAAATTTCTGAGTTTCAGGACGTGGGCCTGGAGGGTCGGGTTTGACCAATTTCGGGATTTTTGAGTATTTTTGATACATTTCGATTGGGATTAGTTCCTTAGCATATTATAATGATATACATCTGATTGTTGGTAGATTTGGAGCACTCAGAGGATGAAATTAGAGGTAAGGGCACTACGGAGTAGTGTATTAGCCGGTTTGAGGTAAGTAACGCTTCCAAACCTGGAACTGAGGGTTCAAAACCCCAAACTATCTGATATTTGATGTTAATTAAGGTGACGCACTTGTCAAGTGATGGGCATGCGGGCGTACACCGAATATTTGTAGCCTGGCTCATCCCATGACACTATCTAATGGTTATCTCAGGTTGATATTTGTACTGTGAAGGTAGTAATTACCTTGAACGAAATAGAAATCATGCTAAGTATAAATGTTAAGGCTTCACGCTGATATGTTCAGATCGGAACGGTCGATTATTGTTGTCTCTATCTGTGATTATTTTTTTCATGTACTCAGTCCGGTTATAGTATATGTTTCATGCCTCAGTCTCGTAAGTTGCTAGTTTATTCTATATTATCATTTATTTGGGCTGATTTTCATATGTTAGAGCATTGTGAGTGAGACTGGAAGGTACTGACTGAGTGAGGCTTGGAGCCTGGTTTTGAGACAGTTATGAGGTCGGACTGCATACCGCAGTGATCCTGGAATCATGCCTTCGTTGTCTTTATATAGCGCGTGGGCTGAAATGAGCCCCTCCGGAGTCTTTACACCCCCAGTGACCGCACAGATATTGAGGCATGGATTTCCCTGGACATGGATCTTGTCCGAGTATTATATTCTGGAGATGGATTTTCTCCGCGGGTCTTATGTTCCGGAGAATTTTCTCCGTGGGTATTATGTTCCGGAGATGGATTTCCTCCGCGGGTATCATGTTCCGGAGATGGATCTTCTCCGTGATGGCTGGATCGGCCTTTTTCCTCAGTACTAGGTGACAGTGTCACTTGTGTTTATGTAATATCCGGGATGGACTTCCCTGGGCCGGGAGGCCGTAGTCTAGTACTGAGTGGACCACCTTATGAGAGTTTGATTCTATATTAATTCATGCTAGATTTAGAGTTACAGACATATGTTGATGCATCGTGTTTATTTCTTGATATATTACTTTCATGTCCGAGTTATATACTGTTGTTCGAATTATCGGAGGTTATTTTGTCACTACCTCTCAGCCCGTAGTTTGATTTCGTTACTACTGAGTTGGTGTATTCACATTACCCCCTGCACCTTGTGTGCAAATCCAGGTGTAGCGGGATTCAGCTCTAGTCAGTGAGTAGCAGCAGTTTCATTAGAGTTGACGAGGCAGCAGCTGGCGACCATGATCTCGTCTTCTCTTCCTTTTCTACCGTTGTATTTATTTTCAGGCTATGTTGATCATTTCTTTTTGGTTGTATTACGTACTAGCAGCTCATGACTGTGTGACACTAGATCCGGAGTTTGTAGGATTTGGGTTTTGAATTTCATAAACTGGTTTTCAAATTTTGATTTATTATTATTTTTATCCACAGACTTGTTAAGAAGGATATTTTATTGGAAATTGTATTTAGTTAGATAAAATGGGTGGCTTTCCTGGTTCCACGACAGGCGCCATCACGACTCTGGAAATGGGTCGTGACAATTGACAACTCAGTTACTCTAGTCACATAGTGAAAATACAGATATCAAGAAGATAGGGCCACTATACACTGCCATAGAAACAACGGAGTCACAATTCACAGGGTGCACGCCCACACGCCCGTCACCTAGCATGTGTACCACCTCCATACCAATCACACAACACGTAATTCGGGAATTCATACCCTCAACACTAAGTTTAGAAGAGTTACTTACCTCGAACAAGCCAATTCCAAAACCGAGCAAGCCAAGCGATGCTCCAAAAATGCCATCTCGTGCATTCCGACCTCTGAACGGCTCGAAACTAACCAAAAACAACTCAAATACATCAAACAATGCTAAAGGAACCAATCCCAATCGAAAAAGATCGAATCTTTAATCAAAAGCCCAACAAGTTAATCAAGCTGTCTTCAAAGATAAAATATTATATTTGTGATAATCAACTTGTAGAATTAATTAATATTCATATGCTTTTAAATAAAACATTTTTTTATTCTATCTCAATTAATTAAATTCCCAAAACATCATTTGTAAATTTACGCGCGAAGTGCGGACCAATTCACTAGTTAAAAAATATAAAATTATTATTATTACGTAGAGTTATTGTTTGTCACAACATGTAATAGACTGTTATCTTATGACTTATCTAAAAATTAAAATTAGCTAACATTTAGAAAGGTAAATTAAGTTTGGTAAAGAGCGGACAACTTTTGAACTTATGCAAATGCCATCGGGATACTTTTATGAAAAACCCGAAAATATAACAGAATGGATATTAACTTGAATTTCCTTATAATCATAACCAAAATTAAGATTAAATTTGTTAATCATATCAAAATTTACAAAGACATATAGTCGAGCAATCGAGATTGGGCCGTGTAAAGCCTTAGGCAAAGATCACTTTTAGCTCGCACTATTTATATTTTGTAGCCATAAAAGTGTAAAAATTTATATATTATTTGAATATAACATACATAAATGTATACATATACAAATATATATATGTTTGGTGATTATTTTGAGTGCGGTTGTATAATGTCATTTTCTCACAACTTTATACTCTAATCTGGATGTTGTAATACGTATAGACAAGAGTGCTCACTGTTTTACCAAAATAAATGGCCAACCTATTGCAAATAGCTATCACGACCCGAAATCCCAATCTCGGGGTCATGATGGCGCCTAACATCTACTTGCTAGGCAAGCTGACGTGAACATAAAATTTACTGATTTTAACAATTTATGACAACATATTAACAATGAAAAGGATAGAAGTATGAAGTATAGTATAATAATACTGAACAACGAGTCTAAACATAACCTAGAAATTGGTGTCATGATTACATGAACATCAAGAGTGCTACAAACATGGTTTGAATAAAATATACTGTTTTGAGACTTAGAGATACAGTAAAGGTAGGAAAGAAGGTGACTTCAAGGCTGCGAACGCTGTGCAGTTGTACCTCAAGTCTCCGTCAGCGACTGCATCCGAGCAAAAGCTACTAAACGACGCCAGGACTAACTCCGGTATCCGAACAAGAAGTGCAGAGTATAGTATGAGTATAACCGACCCTATGTACTCTGTAGTGCTGAGACTAACCTCGATGAAGTAGTTACGAAGCTACATGGCTACTTACAATAACATGTATGCAGTAAATATAATAATAACAACGAAGGAAAAGTAGAAAATGGAAGTAAAGCAGTTAATTTTTGGAAATGAACTCGAACCTCACTATCAGAAAGACCAGATTAACAAGTATCGTAATATCATATAAAAATGTTGAAACCAACACAACAACAACAACAACAAGTACGACACACTCAATCCGTTGTGGCGCACAACCTGATCCCACTATATCATTCGTTTTCAATATCAAGTACCACGTATACAATCCGTTGCGGCGTGCAACACGATCCCACCATATCATTCTTTATCAATATCAAGTATCCTCCGATCCCTTATTCCACCGTTTCAATTGGCAGAATAGCCTAGTAAACACTTCTACTTGTCCCGCTTTGTCATCCCGGTGTTGATACTCTATGAAGTTTCATCCAGACACTCGTATTTTTTAAAATACATTACTTTAAACCCCTCCAGCCTAACGTGTTCTTAAAACACACGAGGTGGATGACACATCATAGTCCACATCAGATTTTTTATGACTCGTCATTCTTTTTTTTATTTCAAAATTTTAATTTTTTCCTTTTTTTCACTCCACTCTTCTCCCACCCTTGACCACCTATCTCATTTTTTAGAGCAGAAATAACATCATGATTTTACCGCTTTTATCGGCGGCAACACCACGGTGGACAACTAAAACCCACCATTTTTCAATTGTTCATCGTCCATCTCCCTTTTGGAGATTTTTGTCAAACGCCGCTGCCCACTACTTCAAATCCACCATGTAAATCAACTTTGAACTCCTTTCCTCCATTAATGCTAATGCACCTCCACTAAAATTCCTCAATATTTTCATATGCCCACATAATTTTATATTGTACACCTCGCCTAATTTCACAAAGACTTTCATCAACCACTCTTCACCCTCCAAAACCGCTAGATCTCCAACACCTTACCTTAAATTTCCCAAAAAATTATATTTTCAGCTTCTCTCATCAAAAAAATTCCACCATTAGATTTCTGCTTCATCGCCTGAGAATCTATTAGTCCTGAAATGATTGTTACCCAAATCAAATTTAACACCACAAATAGACATAGATCCAATTCATCTCAAAAATATTAATGGTGGTTGTTCTTCAAAAAAGAATACTACTTTTTTCTCAAATATGGACGGAAGGTTTGTGAAAGTAGGGAAGGGAATAACACGAAAGGAATAAGGGGAGAAAGAGAAAAGAGAAATGGAGGAGGGGTGGGGAAAGAACGAGAAAGGGGAAGGGTGGAAAGAGAAAAATAAATGGGGGTGGGGTGGGGAAACAAGAAAGAACAGATATATTTTATTTATATTTTTTTTTTGTCTTTTACTTTTATTTTTACTTTTTATTTTTCTTCTTATTTTAATCATTTTTAGTCTAACTTTTTTATGTTTACTCTCGTTATACGCGTGAAGTTCACGCATTTTGTCCAACTCAGCCATGAAATTACCACATATGCTTGGTCAACGGTTAAAGGGGTTTAAAGTAGTGTATTTTAAAATCTACGAGTGTCTGGATGAAACTTCATAGATTATCGGGGCTAGGATGACAAAGAGGGACAAATAGAAGTGTTTATTAGGCTATTATGCCGTTTCAATTCATCATATTTCAATTTCCATTGCAGTGTGCCACCTGATCCCCAATCAATTTCAGATAACAAAAATAATCCAACCACTCAATTTACAAGAATTTCTACATCCATAGTAAAGGGTGCTAGGCAATAAAGGACCACGTAATAATCAAAGGATGTAACAAATATTACAAAAACAATTGGGCAAGTAAAACATGTGACAATTAAGGTGTGCAAGTAAAACAGTTAAGGCAAGTAGCAAATAAGTATGGAATCATAGAAGGGACGAATAGTTCAATACAAGAATAATTAAATGACAAATAACAATTACGGCATAGAAGTCAAATACCACATGCAACAGTTAAGGCATGGAAAAGATAATTCATGAAATAACGAGAAAATATGGAAACAAGTATCTTGACGGTGTATATACACTCGTCACCTCACATATACGCCGTTTTCTCACATAATTCACACAACATATAGTTCAAAAATCCTACTTCCCTCAAGTCAAGGTTAGATCCAACAGTTACCTCACTTCGTAATCAAATTAAAGCTCAACTGGGCCATTTCCTCTAAAATTCGCCTCCAAACAAATCGAATATAACCAAATATAGCTCAAACAAATTCAAAATAAGCTTTAGAAACTACCCTCAAGTGAAAAAGATTCTATCTTTAATGAATTGAGAAAAAAATTAAAAAATTCAACCAAGGCCCTTGGTCAAAACCTGAGATCCGGACCAAGATCCAATTACCCATTCACCCCCCAGCACGATTATGTGATTAGTTTCGAAATGTGATCTCAATTTGAGGTCTAAATCTCAATTTCTCAAAATTCTCAATTTCTACCTAAATCCCTAAATTCTACAATGAAAAAACATAGATTAAAGGTAATAAATCAATGGGTATTTATGGAAGTGGAAGAAAATGAGTTAAAATCTACTAACCTATGAAGTTGGGATAAAATTTCATTTCAAAATCGCCTCTAGGCTGAGCTCAAACTTGAAAATGGTGAAAAGTGAAGAAAATTCCAAGTTTGGAAATGTTTAATACGTGGGAGTCTGGTATTCTTTGCGTTTGTGAAGAGCACTGGACAAATAGCCATCGCGATCGTGGTCAATCCTTGGCGTTCGTGAAGGCTTAGCCCCATCTTGCCTTCGCGTTCGTGAGACAACGCCTGCGTTCGCATAGAGTCACTTCCCAGCTCCCTCAGGATCCCATAAAGCTTCGTGTTCGCGAAGACACAGTTGCATTCGCGCAGACATAGTCGCGTTTGTGAAGGGTAAGACCCCCTTCACTTCGTGTTCGCGACTAGTTCCTCGCGTTCGCGAAGAATAACTCCGCCCCAGTTCCAATTTCCCCTTTGGGATCGCGAGAGTAGCTTCGCAATCGCGAAGCACAAATACAAGACATTAGCAGATAGCTGAAACCAGCAACTTCCTGAGTCCGAAATGGTCCGTAGCATATCCGAAACTCACCCGAGCCCCTCGGGCTCCAGCCAAATACGCACACAAGTGTAATAATATCATACGAACTTTCTCGCGAGATCAAAACACCAAAATAACACCTAAAACTACGAATCGGACATCAAAATACATGAAATTTTCAAAGAAACTTAAGAACTTCCAAATTCATAACCGAGTATCCGAATCATGTCAAATCTTCCATTTGAACCTAATTTTGCAGACAAGTCAATAATAGAAATATGAACCTATACCAAGTCCTAGAACCGAAATACGAGTCTGACAGCTATAAAGTCAACCTATGGTCAAACTTCAAAATTCCTTAAACCTTCAAATTACTAGTTTACATCAGATCGCATAAAATCAAGTTAGGGACTTTCAAATTCAATTTTGGGAATACGCCCAACTCTCAAATCATGATACGGACCCACCGGGACCGTCAAAATACTGATCTGGATCCGTTTACATAAAATATTGATCGTAGTAAACTCAAATCAATTTTAAGGAAAAATTCACATTTTCTTCAATCTTTCACATAAAGACTTTCCGTAACAAGACACAGACTGTGCACGCAAATCCAAGGACGCTAAACGGAGCTAATTGATGTCTCGAAACACGAAAATATATGCTAAAACTCAAAATGACCTATCGGGTCATCACAATAATCCTCGAAGGCATAAATTTATCACCATGTGCACAATCAACATTGCGGATTTAAATGCAAATGTTAGTGACATTTAAAAATATTGTTAACGGCAACACAAAACAGCTGTTGGATGCTTAGCCCGGGCATCCTCTCAATAGTATTGGACATAAAGGAGGAATTAAGTAAATGTAATTTATTTGCCCTCAACGTTTGGTAAACTTTTTTTTTTGGTCAACAGACGATATTATATTAATTTTTAAACAGGAACATTACAAGGAGCATGTTGCAGTACATTACAAAAGGAGGAATCAAAAACTGGATCATTTGAGTGATCACTATCAAAAGCTGGATCATTTGAGTGATCACCATCTTGATCGGCAATATTGGTGCCAAGTTCACGTGCATGTAACCTGAAGGACAAGTTTACTGGGCCAATCGTCTTCACAGGTCTTGGAGAAGCGGTGCCCTGTTGATCTGCCAAGAGTTGTGGAAACAAAAAGGTGGGTGGCTGGGGGAGTATTGTTGTCTGGTCCGACACGTTTGAAGAGGCTCCATATTGTGCAAGGGTATCTGCAACGTAGTTCTGCTCCCTGTATGTGTGGATGATAGGCGGATTACCCAGCTGCTGGAGCAAGTACCTGCTTCCATTAAAATGGATGAGTAATGTAAATTGTGTTTGTTGAGCATCGAGATTAGCTCCGTAGAATCCACGTTGACTTCTAATGGTGTGAATTGATAGTGCCAAGCTAATTGCAAACCCTGTAATAATGCATTCAATTCCATATAGGTAGAATTACCTATGGGTCTTGTGCCCATGAAGCCTAAGTAGCCAATGGCCCATAGCATTTCTCAATACTCCCCCTATTAATGCGTAGGACAAATACTTAATTTCCTTCTCCTTCCTTCAGATACACACACATAAGTAATAAACTAGAGATTTATGCATGTGAATCATGGAAATCTTCTTCCTCGACTCTCACGAAACTGAAAACGTACGACGAAAACTTCCCTTTCATCTCCTTCTCATTAATTAACACGGAGAAATTATATCTACGCATGTGAGTTATGTGAGTCATAGACATCCAGCTAATCATTAAATATATATCTCCCTCCATTTTATACGTAAGAATTAAACTTATTAAACGTTTTCTAGTAATAAATATTCTTCTTCTTCAACAATTAAGAAAAATAGTCTTCTTGTTCCAGGTAAAAGATGTTATCTTTCCTAGCTATATCCTAAAAGCCCTTAATTCGATATGAGAAAGTTTTACTTCATATTAAGCCACCTTTCGAGTTCCCTTTTTAAGATAATCTCAGTGAAGTCCTAACCAAGTCCACAATTTTCTACATAGTTAGACGATTCTCTTTGTTTCTCAGTCATTTGTTAAACTGAAATCTTAAGCCAACAAGTAAAAATGGTATCAAATTGGAACGTTATTTCTACAACAAACGCATCACCAAAAAGATGTACTGTATTTATTATCGTTTGAACAAAGCAAGACATACTGGCACGCTGATAGCATATCATTTCTTTATAGGAAAATCTTGAAATAGGCAATATAATGTGAGCTGTCTTGTTGAGAAATTCTAAGAAGTCAATAATAAAATTTACCTTTGCGCGCATTCCATTGTGTAGGGATGGCAATTTGACCTATCGAAAACGTCACCTTCATAAAGGTCAGCAGCGGATCCAATAACATGCTCATATGTTAAGTTTAGTTGGCATCATTCCATGCATGCTTCAAGTCACATTGCATGTATTCTTGAAATTTTAGAGTTTAGAACTGTAGGAAATTTTGGGTCCACACATGAAGGGTGCTTTAATTTAAGGCCCGATAGAGTTATTAGTTAATCCTAATATTCCCTATGTAAGTACACTTACTTACAGTTTACAATAAAATATACTCTCAACCGTATTTTTCTACGCTCTCTCTCAATCCAAACTATTTTTCCAACTGCGGTTCAATCCTTCCGCTTCGCGAATAAGTAAATTCTTATTTTACTATTTACGTGTTAATCTAATATGTTTAGTTTATCGTGTTACTTCAAGAACTCTTTATATATGCGTTCTCTCCGCAGAAAAGATGCTCGTCTGACAGGGAACTCCATTTGTAGATTGAACCCTGAAAAATTCAGCATGGAAGCTCTTTACTCCAGTGTCCACTACTGGCTAGTTGACCACCCAACAATTAGCAAATTCGAGTGGAAACAAGGCCACACTTTTGGTTCCTCATTACTATTCCTCGCTCTTTCGGTCTCTATCTACTTGTCTCTCACTCTGTTATCTCTTCGTTTCGCATCACACCTGCCCACCTTATCCGCCACCATTCTCCACCGCATTACCGCCGTACACAGCCTTATCCTCTGCCTCCTCTCTCTCATCACGGTCATCGGCTGCAGCCTCTCTGTCCTCAACCAAATGCCACGTCATGATTGGAAATGGGTCTTTTGCTTCCCACCCAATCACATTCATACACGTGGACCCCTGTTCTTTTGGTTTCAAGTCTGTTTCCTTTCCAAGATTCTTGAATTCATAGACACCCTTTTAATCATTTTCAGTATTTCTAGATCAAGGCGACTCTCGTTCCTTCATGTATACCACCATGCAATGGTGCCTGTTCTTGGTTATCTTGCGATCTACACTTCTCAGTCGATGCTCCATATTGTAGTCATCACGAATGCTTCAGTTCATGTTCTAATGTATGCCTATTATTTCTTCTGTGCAATAGGGAAGAAGCCATGGTGGAAGAGGTTGGTCACAAACTGTCAAATTGTTCAGTTCATTTTTGGATTTCCATGTTCAGCTATGATGTTGTACTATCACTTTACTACTAAGCTTGGGTGCTCCGGTTTTGGACCTTGGTGCGCTTGTATTGCTTTTGATATTTCACTTTTGGCACTTTTTCTTGACTTCCATTCCAACAACTATGGCAAGAACATCAGGAAAGGCCATGATAATAAGCTGGAGAAACAGACATAAAGTCCGTTCTTTATATTTTGCTGCAAGCAACTCTATTTAGCATCATGTACAACCATGGTTATTTGGCTGGCTTATTAGTACTTCCATTTATTCACATCCTTGTTTTTAGATTGCGATTCATTGTCTTGTTCCTAAACGAATTTGTCTTATATTCTTTGACAATGCAAGTGAATTTTACACATTTGTTTCAATCTAACATTATGTAGAAAATTTTTTGCCCTATTTTCAAGAGTACTGATTTCACTTATTATTATTAATTTAGTTGTGACTGGTTCTTGCATAGCAGATATTAGCTATGTGCATGCATGTTTGGTATAAGCATAGTGGGTATGTGTTTTTGGCATGGATACCATGTCTTGCATTATCATGTGCATACATTATAGAAAGACTCGTCCCAAATAGTTAGAGTCAGGTTGTCACGACCCAAATCCCTACCTGTCGTGATGGTGCCCAACACATTACTAGGCAAGCGAACATTCACATAATGACTAAATAGTGGAAAATCTCTTGGATACTGATAAAATGACTGTAACTCAACTACAACAATCCCAAAATCCTGATGTCACCGAGTACATGAGCTACTAATGTCAACATAGTCTAAAACTCTAATACAACTGTCTAAGAAAATAGAACAGTACTGAATAAAAATGAAAGGAAGGAGAGTCAAGGTCTACGGGTGTCATAGCAGCTACCTCGAGGTCTCTGAATAGGTACTATCACCACTCTAGCAACCACCGCGTCTAGATATATCTGGATCTGCATACGAAGTGTAGAGTATAGTATGAGTACAACCGACCAAATGTACCCAATAAGTAACATGACAAACCATGGGCTGAAAGCAGTGACGAGCTTAGATAGATATAGTCTGAATCAAAATAATGACAACATAGATATAACAAGATAATTACAATAATAACTTAGAGAACTTCCATATTCAACTCGTACACATTAAAGAAATTTAGGCATGCTTTCAAGTTCAACTATTTAAGCTCAACACTGATAAAATATGCGAAGTATAGCTAGCATGAGGAATGTTACATCTCTATATCTACATATCAAATATGCATGTCAAATGTAATGCATCACAATGATAATATCAGGTACTCACACTCTTAGAGTACTTAATCTGTCTCTCTCAAACTCCCACTCATCGCACACAATCACTCAGTACTGTACGGGTGCCTGCGCTCACAGCTGGTTTGTCAGACTCCGGAGGGTGGATCCTACCTAAGCACTGATATAACGCCAATAAGTCATAGTGCGGCATGCAACACGATCCACAATAATAAATAAACCAATAAGGAATGATGCGGCGTGCATCTCGGTCCACAATATCACTCACAATCTGGCTCTCAGGCCCCAACTCATTCATCAATCTCTCTAGTCCCACGAGCTCACAAATCTCATACCACTTAGCCCAAACAATGATAACATGACGTAACAATAATGATAACAAAGACTGAGATATGAAATGCAAACGCATAAAGATGACTGAGTACATAATTGCAGTTTAAGCAAATAACTCAACAGTAGAAAAACCTCAATGGGTCTCAACAGAATATGCACATAGCCTAAGTAAGATTTTTAACATAAACCACAACTCAATTATTCAAACACGTATGAATTACACGGATAAGCCAAGACTAGATAACTACATAGTATAGTAGAATCAATTGAATCATAATTATCGCGGTGCACGCTCACACGCGCGTCACCTAACACGTGCGTCACCTCGACACTAACCATATAGCACGTATTCTAGGGATTCATACCATTAGTACTAAGTTTAGAAGTGTTACTTACTTCAAAGTGCGCATGTCTCCCCCACCCGAAAAATATTTCAAAACCCTCTATCGAGAGGCGATTTCTAGCGCTACTATAGTCCCACACCAGAATGACCCCACACTCGCCGTCTGGACATGAAAAACTGCCTGACCAGGTTCAGAAGAAACATCTACTTAAGGCACAGAAAACCATCCAAACCTCGTCCGAAAACTCCTCCCTAGTCGATGCAGATCTGCAAAAAGGCGTCGCAATCACTGTTGCAGTCAATTGCCTGGGAGTTTCTAAAATTTCCCATGGCAATTCTGGGTCAGATATTGAGATTCCAAGCCGTAAAGATTTTTCTCAACCCTCTAAAGTACCTACCCACCAATTTCAATCTCATTTCACCATTGGAAATGAGAGCTCTGATGGACTCAAACTCATCGGCGACTGTGAGTTGGTCAGAGAAAACGCTCCTATCACGACCCAAAATCCCACCTTCAGGCCGTGATGGCGTCTAACGTTGAACCCGCTAGACAAGCTAACATTTTGGTTAAGTTTACCTATTTACAATTGAAATAACAATAAAAATTAGAACAAGTGTGATTAAAGAATGCGGAAGACTACTAAATTCAAGAACTTTAACGATGAATCTCATAAAAACTTTCTCAATTACACCCCAGAAACCGGTATCACAATCTCACGAACAGTCTAATATTTTTCTAAATGCAATGGTCTGAAATAAGTGAATACAACTATCTTGGAATTACGGGATAAGACAGAAAATGAGAAAAAGATAAGAGGTGATGCCAAGACCTGCGGACGCCTGCAGGACTACCTCAGTGTCGCCGTGGACTGAAGGATACTCCCTCGATCACTGTCTACCGGGTCCGGTACTGTAATCTGCACAACATAAAGAAGTGCAGGTGTAACATCAGTACAACCGACCCCATGTACTGAGTAAGTGCCGAGCCTAACCTCGATGAAGTAGTGACGAGGCTAGGACACGACAAATAATAAACACATGTGCAATTCAATAATATATGATAGAAATAACGGTGGGAAGTAAACAGTTAAGTACAAATACGGGGAGAACATGCTAGGGTACAAAAGGGGGGAACACATATTGAGTAACAGAAGATGACAACCGACTAGTATCAAAATAACATTAGGGAACAAACAAGTGCACGACATCACCCTTCGTGCTTTACTCTCGTTCTCACCAAAACAAGTGCACGACATCACCCTTCATGCTTTACTCTCATTCTCGCCAAAACAAGTGCACGGCATCACCCTTCGTGCTTTTACCTCACAATGTCATGGCACGACATTATCCTTCGTGCATTATCTCTCATATCATGGCACGACATCACCCTTCGTCCTTTTAAAATCACAACATCAACACGACATTAACCTTCGTGATTTTAAATATAAAATCATGGCATGGCATCACCCTTCGTGCTTTACACTCTTTCTCACCCAAACAATTACCAGAACACAATTTGGCAAGGAAGAACCATAATAAAGACCATAATTTTTACAACATCCCGGCAAGGGAACAATAATAGAAATATCACCGTCCCGGCAAGGGACACAACTATAACCAATCTCAATGAACGTACAACATAACAAATAATCCTTAACCGAACAACTATTCAACAGTGTTCATAACCAAGTATTTCAAAAAATTGAATAATCTCCAAAATGAAATCTACTTCATAACACAGTGGATATCGAAGAAAAAAACACATATACTATATGTTGTGACTCACGGACATGCTTGACAACAAGGTATAGGTACTCGTCACCTCACCTATGCATTGAAAATGATAATAAAACGTAGCACATATGACCCAACACCTATTCCCTCAAGATAAGATTAGGCCAAACACTTACCTTGGATCCAAGAATACAAATCAAGCCTCTAGCACCGCTTTTCCTTTTGATCCCGACTCCAAAACAATCGTATCTATAAATAATCGACTCAATAATATCAATAAATGCCAAACAAATATATTCCAATGCTTAAATATAGATTTCCCAACATTCTTCCAAAATTTTCAAAATTCGACCTCGGGCCCGCTCGGTCGAAACCCGAGGGTCGGACCAAAACCCTATCACCCATTCCCCCACGAGCCTGAATGAAAATTTGTTTTGAAATATGACCCCAAACGAGGTCAAATTCTCAAAAATTTGAAAAGCCCTAACTCTACCCAAAAACCCAATTTTCTACCTTTAGTTCCATGATTTTAGGCCTAGAATCTAATAAATGTTGATGAAAATGGAAGAAAAAGAAGTTAAGACCACTAACCTATGAAGCTATCACATATGGGGTGTGGGGAAGAAGGAGTTTGAGAAAAAATGGAGTTAGTCCCGTATGGATTCTGTTTTTAGACAAAAGAAATGATTGGGCGAAAAATACCCTGCGCGTTCGCACCTCTATGAGTGCGTTCGCATAGGTTTACTGTGATTACACTCCGCGTTCGTGACCTATAGGGTGCATTCGCATAGCCTATTCCTACCCAGTCCCCCAGATACCTCTCTACTCTGTGCGTTTGTACCTGCATGAGTGCGTTCACATAGGGTCCTAAACTAATCTGCCCCCAGCCCCATCACTACTCTGTGCTTTCGTACTCCCTTGAGTGCGTTCGCATAGAGTCAACGACCCCCTCCCCAGGCCCCCGAAACTCACCCGAGCTCTCGAGGCTCAAAACCAAATACACACACAGCCTCATAAACATCCTACGGACTTATTCAAGCAATCAAAACACCTAAATAACATCATAAACATCGAATTAAGCCTCAAAATCAGTGAAATTCCTTTAAACTTCAAAAACTTCTAATTTTTCCATTTCTGATCCGAATCACGTTAAACCAAGTCCGTTTCTCATCAAATTTCACAGATAAAACATATAAGACATATTGAACCTGTTCCGGGCTCCGGAACCATAATACGGGCCTGATTTCACAGGTTTCACATCAAATCCCATTATCAAAAACCTTTATATTTTTCCGAAAACAATTTTCTTCAAAAATTTATTTCTTGGACTTGGCACCTCGGAATTCGATTCTGGGCATATGCCCAAGACCCATATTTTCCTATGGACCCTCCGGGACCATCAAATCACGGGTCCGTTTATCAAAAATATTGACCAAAGTCAACTTTGCTCAAATTTCAACACAAAAACATCATTTTTATCAATTTTTCACATAACGGCTTCCCGGCTATATGCTCGGGATGCGCACGGAAATCGAGGTGAGATATAAGGAGGCTTTCATGGCCTCGGAACATAGATTTAGCTAAAATTACACGGGATGACCTTTTGGGTCATCACAATCTCCACCTCTAAAACAACCGTTCGTCCTTGAACGGACTTGGAAAGGTACCTAACTCGGGGAAAATATGAGAATATCGGCTCCACATATCGGACTCGGACTCCCAGGTAGCTGCCTCAATAGGCTGACCTCTCCACCGAACACGAATCTAAGGATAACTCTTCGATCTCAACTGACGAACCTGCCGAGCTACCGACTCCTCCTCATAAGTCAAATCCTTGTCCAACTGGACACCGCTGAAGTCAAGTACATGAGAGGGCATGACAATATACCTCTGAAGCATAGATACATGAAACACTGGGTGTACGGTTGATAGACTAGGTGGCAAAGCAAGTTTGTAGGCCACCTCTCCCACCTTGTCCAGAATCTCAAATGGACCAATGAACCTAGGGCTCAACTTGCCATTCTTTCCGAACCTCATCACGCCCTTCATGAGCGACACCCGAAGAAATACCCAGTCTCCAATCATAAATGCCAAATCACAAACTCTGCGGTCCGCATAACTCTTCTACCTGGACTGAGCTGTACGAAGTCTATCCTGAATAATCTTCACTTTATCCAAGGCATCCTGGACTAACTCTGAACCCAACAATCTAGCCTCTCCCGGCTCGAACCACCCACTGGCGACCGACACTGCCTACCATACAATGCCTCATACAGAGCCATCTGAATGCTCGACTGATAGCTGTTGTTGTAGGTAAACTCAGCTAAAGGCAAGAACTGGTCCCATGAACCTCCAAAATCAATGACACATGCTCGCAACATATCCTCCAAAATTTGAATAGTAAGCTCGGACTGTCCGTCCGTATGAGGATGAAATGCTGTGCTCAAATCAACCCGTGTGCCCAACTCACGCTAAAATACTCTCCAGAAATGGGAGGTAAACTGAGTACCTCTATCCGAAATAATGGACACAAACACACCATGCAGGCAAACAATCTCCCTGATGTAGATCTTTGCCAACTTCTCCGAAGAATACGAAACTGATACAAGAATGAATTGTGCTGACTTGGTCAGCCTATCCACAATAACCCACACTGCATCAAACATCCTCTGGGTCCGTGGGAGTCCAACTACGAAATCCATGGTGATACGCTCCCACTTCTACTCGGGAAGCTCAATCTGCAGCATCAAAACCACCGGGTCTCTGGTGCTCGTACTTCACCTGCTGACAGTTCAAGCACCTAGCTACATATGCTACAATATCCTTCTTTATCCTACGCCACCAATAATGCTGCCGCAAATCCTGGTACATCTTTGCGGCGCCCGGATGAATGGAATACCGGGAACTATGGGCCTCCTAAAATATCAACTTACGAATGCCATAAACATCAGGTACACAATACGACCCTGCACCCTCAAAACTCCCTCGTCATCAACTGTGACCTGCTTGGCACCTACGTGTCAGACTGTATTTCTAAGAACACACAAATTACAATCATCATACTGCCTGGCCCGAATACGATCATACAATGAAGAACGGGCCACGTTATGGGACAAAACACAACCCGTTTCAGAAACCTCCAATCTCATGAACCGGGTGGCTAAAGCCCGAACATCCAAATCAAGCGATCGCTCTCCGACTGATAAATAAGCAAGACTACCCATACTAGCTGACTTCCGGCTCAAAGCACCGGCCACCACATTGGCCTTCCCCCCGATGATATAAGATGGTAATGTCATAATCCTTCAACAACTCTAACCATCTTCTCTGCCTCATAGTCAACTCTTTCTGCTTGAACAAATACTGCAAACTGTTATGATTCGTGAACACCTCACATGGCACCCCATACAGATAATGCCTCCAAATCTTCAACGCATGAACAATAGGTGCTAACTCTAAATCATGAACTGGATAGATCTTTTCATGAATCTTCAACTGACGAGAAGCATAGGCTATAACCTTGCCATCCTGCATCAACACTGCACCAAGTCCCACCCGTGAAGCATCACAATACACGGTATTTGGCCCTGAACCTGTGGGCAAAACTAACACCAGTGCCGTGGTCAAGGCTGTCTTGAGCTTCTGAAAGCTCGCCTCACACTCATCCGACCACCTGAACTGGGCACCTTTCTGAGTCAATCTGGTCATCGGGGCTGCAATGGATGAAAATTGCTCCACAAACCGGCGATAATAACCTGCTAAGCCCAAGAAACTCGAATCTTTGTAGCTGAAGTGGGCCTAGGCCAATCTCTGACTGCTGAAATCTTCTTGGTATCCACCTGAATACCCTCTGATGATACCACATGGCCTAGAAATGCAAGAGAACCCAGCCAGAACTCACACTTCGAAAATTTGGCATACAACCGACTATCCCTCAGAGTATGGAGGACGACTCGAAGGTGTTGCTCATGCTCCTCAAGGCTATGGGAGTAAATCAAAATATCATCAATTAAAACAATCACAAATGAGTCCATATGGGGCCTGAACACCCGGTTCATCAACTCCATAAAAGCAGCGGGGGAATTTGTCAACCCAAATTACATCAACAAGAACTCATAATGCCCATACCGAGTACGAAAGGCAGTCTTAGGGACATCAGATGCCCTAATCCTCAGCTGATGGTAACCAGATCTCAAGTCAATCTTGGAAAACTCTGAAGCACCCTGAAGCTGGTCGAATAAATCATCAATCCTCGGCAACGGATACTTATTCTTAAAAGTAACCTTGTTCAACTGCCGATAGTCAATACACATCCTCATCGAGCCATCCTTCTTCTTGACAAACAACATTGGGGAACCCTATGGAGAAACACTAGGCCTAATAAAGCCTTTATCCAACAAATCCTGCAACTGATCCTTCAATTCCTTCAACTCTGGCGGGGCCATACGATACAACAGAGTAGAAATGGGCTTAGTGCCCGGAGCCAACTCAATGCAAAAGTCAATATCCCTGCGGGTGGCATACTCGGCAGGTCAGCAGAGAATACCTTTGGAAACTCACGAACCACGAGCACAGACTCCATAGAAGGGACCTCAGCGCTAGAATCGCGAACATAGGCCAAATGGGCTAAGCAACCCTTCTCGACCATACGCCGAGCCTTCATATATGAAATAACTCTACCAGAAGAATGACTAGGAGTCCCTCTCCACTCCAAACGAGGTACTCCTGGCAAGGCTAAGGTCACTGTCTTGGCATTACAATCCAGAATAGCATGGTAGGGAGATAACCAATCCACCCCAAAATAGCATCGAAGTCAACCATATCAAGAAGAAAAAGATCTACCTGAGTCTCCAGACCACCAATAACCACTAAGCATGAACGGTAGACTAGATCTACCATAATAGAATCACCCACCGGGGTAGACACATATACAGAAGTATTTAGGGAATCACGGGGCATGCTCAGATAAGGGGAAAAATATGAAGAGACATAGGAGAATGTAGAACCCGGATCAAATAAAATCGAAGCATCTCTGCTGCAAACGGAAACCATACCTGTGATAACTGCATCAGAGGCCTCAGCCTCAGGCCTGGCAGGAATAACATAGCACCGGGGCGGAGCCCCTCCAGCCTGAACATCTCTGGGTCGAACTACTGTGGGCTGACCTCTACCTCTCGTGGCCTGTCCTCCACCTCTATGAGTCTGACCTCCACCTCTGGCACCTCGACCTCCACCCCTAGCTGGCTGAGGGGTTGGGGGTGCACCTGGTACCGAAATCATTGCACGGGAACCCAGATCCTGAGAACTACCAGAATCTCGGGGGAAATACCTAGCAATGTGCCCTGGATCACCACAAGAGTAACAATCCCCCTGCTGCTGAGGCTGCTGGCCCTAAAACCGTCCCTGTCGACTAGAATAACCACCCTGGAAGCTCTGAAGTGGCGGTGCACTGATAGGAGCTGATGGTGCACTGCGGGATACCTGAAGCGCTGACTGGAATGGCCTAGGAGGATGATCTCTGCCAAAGAAATCTCTGCCTCTAAATGAGGCACCACTAAATCGACCGGAATGGCGAGGTCTCTTGTCAGGCCCCTGACCACTGCCCTGCAATAAGACCATCTCAATACGCCTGGCCACATTGGCCGCCTCGTGGAATGAAATATCAGGACCTATCTCTCTGGCCATCTGGAGTCTAATAGGCTGAGCTAGACCTCAATAAACCTCCTCACCCTCTCACGATCAGTGGGGAGTATCATAATAGCATGTCGGGCCAAAGTAATGAACCTGGTCTCATACTGTGTAACAGTCATAGATCCCTGCTGGAGGCGCTCAAACTGCCTCCGAAGTCCCTCTCTCTGAGTAACTGGTAGAAACTTCTCCAAGAATAAATCGGAGAACTGAGCCCAGGTCAAGGGCGAAGACCCAGCTTGTCTGGTCAAACAGAAATCCCTCCACCAAGTTGTGGCGGTACCAGAAAGACGGAATGTAGCAAAATCAACTCCATTGGACTCCATAATGCCCATGTTCCGAAGAACCTCATAGCAACTGTCCAAGAAATCCTGGGGATCCTATGATGGTACACCAGTAAATGTAGTAGAAAATAGCTTGGTGAACTGATCCAACCTCCACAAAGCATCGGCAGACATGGCTGCCCCCTCAACTGTCTGTGCTACGAAACTCGGCTGAGCTGGTCCAACTGTCTGAGGTGCTGGAGTCTGGAACTTAGGAGCTAGCTGCTCTGGTGTGCGGGTAGAAGGATCCTAGGTCCCTCCCTCAGCCTGAGAGACGGCTGGTGCAGTAGGAAGAAAACCGGCATGAGCCACGCTCTCCATAAGGCCCACCAAACGGACCAGAGCGTCATGAAGAACCGGGGTGGCAATGAATCCTTCTGGGACCTGAGCTGGTCCAACTGGAACTGCCTGAGTAGGAATCTCACCGGCAAAGTCTACCTGAGGGTCCTCTACTGGTTCTGCTGCTCTGGGCCCTGGCTCTGCCTCGGCCTCTAGCACGGCCTCGGCCTTGTCTTCGGCCCTTCGTAGGAGCTGCAACAAGAGGATCGGGCTGCTGATTGGTAGATGAGGAAGCACACGTCCTCGCCATTTGCGAGAGAATAGAATAGAAAATCAGTTAGCATTTAGAATTCAAACCGCACGACAAAGAAGAATAAATGTGAAGTTATTCCTAACCTTGCAGCCTCTGGTGGATAAGTACAGATGTCTCTGTACCGATCCCTCAGACTCTAAAAGTTTGTCCGTGAATTTTGAGATCTAGGTAACCTAGTGCTCTGATACCAACTTGTCACGACCCGAAATCCCACCTTTAGGTCGTGATGGCGTCTAACGTTGAACCCGCTAGACAAGCCAACGTTTTGGATAAGTTTACCTGTTTACAATTGAAATAACAATAATAACTAGAACAAGTGTGATTAAAGAATGCGGAAGACTACTAAATTCATGAACTTTAACGATGAATCTCATAAAAACTTTCTCAATTACACCCCAGAAACCGGTATCACAATCTCACGAACATTCTAAGATTTTTCTAAATACAATGGTCTGAAATAAATGAATACAACTGTCTTGGAATTACAGGATAAGACAGAAAATGAGAAAAAGATAAGAGGTGACGCCAAGGCCTGCAGACGCCTGCAAGACTACCTCAGTGTCGTCGTGGACTAAAGGATACTCCCTTGATCACTGTCTACCGGGTCCGATACCGTAATCTGCACAACATAAAGAAGTACAGGTGTAGCATTAGTACAACCGACCCCATGTACTGAGTAAGTGCCGAGCCTAACCTCGGCGAAGTAGTGACGAGGCTAGGACACGACAAATAATAAACACCTATGCAATTCAATAATATATGATAGAAATAACGGCAGGAAGTAAACAGTTGAGTACAAGTACTGGGAGAACATGCTAGGGTACAAAAGGGGAAACACTTATTGAGTAACAGAACATGACAACCGACTTGTATCAAAATAACATCAGGGAACAAACAAGTGCACGGCATCACCCTTCGTGCTTTACTTTCGTTCTCACCAAAACAAGTGCACGACATCACCCTTCGTGATTTACTCTCATTCTCTCCAAAACAAGTGCACAACATCACCCTTAGTGCTTTTGCCTCACAATGTCATGGCACGGCATTATCCTTCGTGCATTATCTCTCATATCATGGCACGACATCACCCTTCGTGCTTTTAAATCACAATATCGGCACGACATTAACCTTCATGCTTTTAAATATAAAATCATGGCACGGCATCACCCTTCGTGCTTTACACTCTTTCTCACCCAAACAATAACTAGAACACAATTTGGCAAGGAAGAACCACAATACAGACCATAATATTTACAACATCGCGCCAAGGGAACAATAACAGAAATATCACCGTCCCGGCAAGGGACACAGTTATAACCAATATCAATGACGTACAACATAACCAAATAATCCTCAACCGAAAAACTATTCAACAGTGTTCACAACCAAGTATTTCCAACAATTGAATAACCTCCAAAATGAAATCTACTCCATAACACAGTGGATATCGAAGAAAAAAACACATATACTATATGTTGTGACTCACATACATGCTTGACAAGAAGGTAAAAGTACTCGTCACTTCACCTATACATTGAACATGATAATAACACGTAGCACATATGACTCAACACCTATTCCCTCAAGCTAAGATTAGGCCAAACACTTACCTCGGCTCCAAGAATACAAATGAAGCCTCTAGCACCGCTTTTCCTTTTGATCCCGACTCCAAAACAATTGTATCTATAAATAATCGACTCAATAATATCAATAAATGCTAAAAATTCCAATTCCAATGCTTAAATATAGATTTCCCAACATTCTTTGAAAAATTCCAAAATTCGACCCCGGGCTCGCTTGGTCGAAACACGAGGTTCGGACCAAAACCCGATCACCCATTCCACCACGAGCCCGATTATACAATTTGTTTTGAAATCCGACCCCAAAATGAGGCCAAATTCCCAAAAATTCGAAAAGCCCTAACTCTACCCAAAAACCCAAATTTCTACCTTTAATTCCATGATTTTAGGCCTAGAGTCTAATAAATGGTGATGAAAATGGAAGAAAAAGAAGTTAAGACCACTTACCTATGAATCTATCACCTATGGGGTGTGGGGAAGATGGAGTTTGATAAAAAATGGAGTTAGTCCCGTATGGATTTTGTTTTTAGACAAAAGAAATGACTGGGCGAAAAATACCCTGCGCGTTCGCACCTGTATGAGTGCGTTCGCATAGGTTTACTGTGATTACACTCCGTGTTCGCGACCTATAGGGTGCGTTCGCATTGCCTATTCCTATCCGGTCCCCCAGACCCCTTTATACTCTGTGCGTTCGCACCTGCATGAGTGCATTCGCATAGGGTCCTAAACTACATTGTCCGCAGCCCCCTCACTACTCTATGCGTTCGCACTCCCTTGAGTGTGTTCGCATAGAGTCAACGACCCCCTCCCCAGGCCTTGTGCTGTGCGTTCACGGTCAGACCTATGCGTTCGCATAGCACAAAATCTCAGACACCAGTAGTTGACCAAAACACCAGAAATTTTAAGTTCAAAACCAACCCGACACCTACCCGAAACTCACCTGAGCCCTCGGGGCTCAAAACCAAATACACACACGGCTTAATAAACATCCTACGGACTTATTCAAGTAATCAAAACACCTAAATAACATCATAAACATCGAATTAAGCTTCAAAATCAATGAAATTCCTTTAAACTTCAAAACTTCTAATTTTTCTATTTTTGATCCGAATCACGTCAAACCAAGTCCGTTTCTCACCAAATTTCACAAATAACACATATAAGACATATTGAACCTGTTCCGGGCTCCGGAACCATAATACGGGCCTGATTTCACAAGTTTAACATCAAATCCCATTTTCAAAAACCTTTATATTTTTTCGAAAACAATTTTCTTCAAAAATTCAATCCTCGGACTTGGCACCTCGGAATTTGATTCCGGGGATATGCCCAAGTCTCATATTTTCCTACGGACCCTCCGGGACCGTCAAATCACGGGTCCGGGTCCGTTTACCAAAAATTTTGACCAAAGTCAACTTTGCTCAAATTTCAACACAAAAATATCATTTTATCAATTTTTCACATAACGGCTTTCCGGCTATATACTCGGGATGTGCACACAAATCGAGGTGAGATATAAGGAGGCTTTCATGGCATCAGAACACATATTTATCTAAAATTATACGGGACACAGCTCTGGTGGTCCAAATGAAGAAAACTCAATGCCATTTGATTCCTGTTGATGTGGAGATTTAGAATATCATATCCTCAGGCCACTTCATCGAGCCAATTGTCACAACATTACAAAAAGCCATTTCTGCAAACTTTAGCAGCCTAGGTGTTCGAAGTAATGTCACAACCAATTCTCCTATTCAAGGGCGGCCGAAGTGATCCTACAGCTTCCCCAACTCATGTTGCACCTAGTCGTCAACTAGTATTACAACAATATTGTCCAAAAATAAGTGATAAAACTTTGTCTTCCTCATAGAGCTCCAGTTTGCAGGCAATCGTGAAACTGCTGATCATACCAATCCTGGCCAATTGGGAGGGGTTAAGCCAGTGAAGGAAGGTGATCAAAAAACTTCCTCACATCACAAACAACAGCAAGCCTCTTTGGAACGCAATTCTACTGAACTAGGTAACTCTGCAACACCTGCCACATTGCCTCTTGCAGGTACCCTTACGACTGGTACTGAAGCTATTGAAAATGGTACTCCAAATGCCACTGAGTCTCCACTCTCAACTCCTAATCAAAATAAATCCACCACTATAACCCATAATGAAAATCCATCAGTTGATCAATGATGGTAGGTTATAATCTCGTATTTTAGTCGCTTATTGCACTCTAATTTACTGTACTTTAATTGACACTACAAGAAATTGGACTTACCGTGGCGACAAAAGTCGCTACAGAAGGCCACAAAGTCGCAGCAAAATGTTTTTAGTGGCGACCTTTTGGTTGCTGCAAGTAGAACCGTAACTAAATGTTATTAGTGACAACTATATAAGGTCGCCACAAATAACACATTTGTGGCGACTGAACTTGCCACAAAAAGTAAATAAACACGCTATAAAAAATGTCCCACAAAGTAGTTTTTTGTGTTGGTCACCACTAAAATATAACTTATAGTGGCGATTTTGTCGCCACTAAAGAAATTGTACATTCAGAAGCAACTCTTTGTCGCTATAGTTGTCTATGTTTTAGTGGCGACTCTAGTCGCCACATATGCTAATTGTTTTTGTAACAAAGTTCTGTCGCCACAAAACCTATTTTTCAACAAATTCAATGCCCAAAAATTCTAATAGTCTTCCGGTGGCGACCTTATTTTCCTTTTTAAATTAGTAGACAAGTATAATCCTGTCAATAGTTTACCAATATTAAAAGCATCCAATATCATTCAACAAACGCCAATAAGATTTTCAAGCGGAATATTGTAAATACTTTTATTACTAAAAGCCAATTAAATATACAATAGAATACTTCATTATTCATTATCATTGTGCACATATATGAAAAATAAAAAATAAAACATTAAGGGCCTTCAAGATCCTCCTTGTTCGACTCCCAGTTGTGATTGTGCAATTACCGTGTCCCTGTTATTAAGGAAAAAATACAAAATCACTTTGACAATTCCCATAATAACACTAGTAGTAAAAATGAATGACCACAATAAAGTTGCCTACACCAGCTAGTCCAGAAAACTTAATACAAAGAGCAAAACTGAAAAGGTCTTCCTTTAAAGTAGAGAGCAAATTCGAAGAGGATACACAATCTCTACACTAATACATATTTCTCTTACAATGCCTAAAAGCTCAAAGGATTAGGCAACAAAAACAGTTAAAAGGGCTCAGAAAATACAAACTAATATGTAAATCAGTAACTCTAAATTATTTTTTAGGGAGAGAAATAAGAAATGAAAGAAACTAATTTATCAACTTTGAACAGTTTGTATAATCCAAAAATAAAGCAGTTTTGCTATATATAGCACATCTAGAAGTCACTTTTGGGTATTAGAATACTTCAGCAAAAATAGACTAGTATAACTTACACAGACGCTTCTGCATGCACATTATCATAAAATAGGCTTGCACTCTCAAAATTATAACAAATTATAAATCCTGATTCCTCTCGGGCTTTTTATCGAGCGCTCCATAGGCCTCATTAGAAACTCAAATTTCACATAAACACACAACACTAAATTACAAGCCAACATTATATTGTCAAAAAAAAACTAAATACCATTTTTTACATAATCGAGTCACAATTATCTTGTAGGGACACTATAAAAGAATTTATGATTCACTAAAGTGAATGGTCACAAGCAGGCAAAAAACTTTTTTTAGTTTATGCACTAAACAGAATATTTTGTGGTTTGCACAAAATAACAGGTAAAAGTGCTTAAATATTCAAAATAAATTATGGTAGAAATCAATAACTAGAACAATAATCTGGAGCTTCAAGATAGAAGTAGTTGCGGTAATTCAACTAAGTAGATAGAGCCCTCATAACAATGAACTTGTAAAATCTAAAGATATAAGTTCCTCTGTGCCAATAATAGTGAAGGTAGAAGATAGTCTTGCTATAGTCAATGGATATATTATGCAGCCCCAGGATATTGTCTCAAACTTAAAGAATAAGCTCCTTATAATAATCCCGACATCTTATCGAATCTAACAAGGTTTCATATCATTTAAAGATTTCAATATTTTCTTTATTTCATAGTCATACATTAATACATGAAGTTGTTCCAAGTTCTACAAGTTTTCTTCTTCAAACATCTCCCATCGCTTCAGCCCATTCTCAGACTCCTCCAAAGTGATGATAAAGAGGAGCAAGAAATTATGCTATTATGCTGAAATTAATTTTCTAGTTTAAAGCATTTCTTGATTAACCTTCCAATGATAATTTATTACAGTTTGGACAGCATAATATGAGAAGCAGATCAAAGAATCAAAATCTGGATGTTCTAAACTCGAAAAAAAAGAAGAATAGAAAGCACACCTAACAAAGGATAAACCTATCTGCCAAAGAAAATACAAGTCCAAAAAATGATGGTTGAGCAGATTCTATGGAGTATCCTGCATGATGTAGAAGAAAAATCAGTCTAATAAGTACAAGCAATAAAGAGAACTTTCTAGCACACAACCAGTATAAACAAATTGAGTATTCCAAACCGCGAATGACTTTCCTTATATTGGTATAAGAAAATATAATTTATTTAAAATGTCTTTCATGAATTTAATTAAATTGATAATATTGCTACAACTAACCAGTAAAAAAATATATGCTTGTAATTTATCTCCTCAAATAAACTCACATAATACACTAGCAAGGATTTTCATTATATTAAAAATAAATCGTTCGCTATTGCATCAGTAGTACTTGGCCGCAGATAAGAATAGAAGGACAATCTATGTCCAAATGGATACTTATACTAGAAGCAAAAGAGAAAACTCATCAAAGAGAGCAATACATCCATGCCTTGAATTTCTTCAAGCAAAGGCGTGTCTTCTATTTCTCCTATTTCCTCTAGAGATGGAAATTGAAAATACATCGAAAGGATATATATACAACCAAACAAAAATCAGAAACTGATGAAAATATCTTGAAAAAAGAAAAACATACCTCAACAGGTGAGGAAGATGGAAGAGAAATGGTTGAAATGTGCAAAAATCACGCCGGCGAGCCGATTCAGAAACATACAGCAATGCAACAAAGCATCCCATCAAAATATTGAAAACAGGTTAGGGTTTAGCCTCTTGAGAGAAAAGAGCACAAAATCTAGAGAAAAAAACTGATTAAGGAACTCAATGTTATATTTACTGGAGAATGAGACGGAAAGAAGAGATTTCGCCAGCGACGGGAGTGGTCCTCTTTGTGTGAGACAATTTGGCCGGAGTAGGTGAGACTAGATTTATTATGATTTTGCTATGTATCTAAATAAACAAATAAACCAAACAGGGAATGAGGAAAGAGGGGTATTTTCCATAGAAGATAAGCAGCGAAATTGGGAAGGAATTTCAAGGAGAGGAAATTGGGGAAAGTAGGAACGGGAGAGGGAATTGGGGATTTGAGAGGGATTTTGAGTTTTCAAATTTGGAAGGGAGGTAGGTAAGTAACTCCCTAAATGGATTTCTGAATTGCAAGTGGGGAAACCATTTTAGGTTTTTCTTTTAATCATTTTGAGTTTCTTTATGTTTTGATTTTTTTGTGTTTCTCTTTTTCTCTTTTCTTTTTGAATGATTTAAATTAATAAATTGAAGTAATAAAAACATTAGTAGCGACCTAAGAAGTTGATACAAATGCTCCACTTTAGTGGCGACCATGTCGCCACAAAAGCACAATTAGTGGCAACTGTTTATATGTCGCTACAATATTTTTTCAGCCACATTTAATTAGAGAAAATGAATACATATTATTGGCGATCAAAATAAGGTCGCCACTAAATTATCGTTTTAGTGGCGACTCTAAGGATCGCTGCTAAAAGTATCACCTTTTGTTGCAACTTTTTGAGTCGCCACAAATACCTTACTTTTTGTAGCAAAAAGATAAGTCGCCACAAAATGTTGCCACAGACAATCATAATTCTTGTAGTGTGAGTTTGAGCTTTAATCGCTAGTGTTTTGCACGGATTGTGTGTTTTATGCCTTGTAGGAGTGATTGCGAGTGATGTAGCTATTATGAAGCTAATTCGAGTGATTGGGAGCTTTGAAGTCTAAGTAAAAGTCTAAGGGATTAAGCCGGGATCGCATTCGAGGGTCGAAAGCCATGTTTGGATATTAAAAAGTCAAGACAAATCCGGACTCTGAGAAAACAACACTAGTGTGGCGCATGGAGTGGCGCGCTTCGCCTGTACAAAATATCTGCTTTCTGTCAGAAATAACTCTCTGGATTTCGCCACTATTGCCCCGCATGGCGCATCGCCCCATGCGGCGCGCATGTGCAATTTTTACAAAGTATTTGTCCTATTATACGCAGGAGAAAGGGTTTTCGTCTGGGCCCAACCCTACTTGGTATAAATATATGGAAAAATGTTTTTTTGACACATCTAAGACCTAAGGGAGCTAAGGAGAAGTTGGAGAAGCGAAAGCACAAGGAATTCATCATTCAATCCTCACTCAAGACAAGAGTTTAGATCGTTTTATGTTTTTCTTTATATTTTTGATGAATTACTCCATATCTATGGAGTCATTCTCTTTAGGGATTGATGGATTTGGTGAATTGATATTTTCTTTATGGATATTAAGCCTAATTTTTATGTATTAAATTATTTTTGGTGTTTTAAATGTTGCATCTATACATGTTCATGTAATCCAGAGAGGTGTAACTATTGATATCTTTGCATTATCTTGTGGGTTGAGTTCATTAATTCTTCTTAGTAATCAAAAGAGGCTAGTTGAACCATTGAATAAACCTAGTTAGGAAGATAATCGAAAGAGGTTCTTCTAAAGACCAAATCATTATGAATTCTTGCATATCTTCACCGAGCTTAAATTGGTTCATATTGTGAGGTTGAGAATTAATCGAGAAAAGAGTTTCTGCTAAACATTTGAACTAATAACTGAGTGAATTAGAGAGACTCACTTGAACATTAGAAGTGAATTAACTAGAGTTAAATCCCAGACAAATCTTGCACCTATCCAATCAACCCCTATCTTCTCCCATTGATAATTTCCTTGCTTACTTTTGTTTGATTGTCATTAGTCAATTAACTCTAGATTCTTAGTTAATTTTAGTTTTAATTCACATAATTTTCAATTGTTGATCATCTTGGATAAAAATATAGCTACAACTATGATAACACTATTTTACTCCAATCCATATGGATACAATATTATATTATACTATATTCGACTAACGAGCATATTTAAGTGTGTACTTTAAGCTCGTCAAATTTTGGCGTCGTTGCCCGGAATTGGCAATCAATAGTGTTTGAAATAGTTTGTAGTGCTAATTTAGGAATTTTTTTTTCTTTATTTTATTTTATTTTACCTTTTACAATTGGTGTTCTTTGACTGTGCACATGTTGCAGGTAAGAGTGGTGCATGACTCGATCTTCTGGGAAAGAATTGTTACCATACAAACCAGAAATAGAGACACAACTACGACTGTTGAGGAAGGAAAGAAATCTCCCTGAGAATATCGAGAAGGTTGGGTAATACTCAATAAAAGAAAATATGGCTGGAGATGATAATGTGAATTTGGCTGCAAGAGCGGCATCCGAACAAAGAGAAAAAGCTGCACAGGATGCTGAAGAAGCAGCTATTAGAGATGCGCATCGCATTTGTGAAGAAGAGAGGGGTCACAGACATAATCAAAATCAACTCATAGGTGCAGACCAGTTCAGAAACTTAGCTCCCGATACTGGGAGACCACTTGGTGATTACGCTAGACCGGTCTACAACCAAGGTTTGTCAAGTATTAGAGCACCTCTAGTTGCAGTGAACAATTTTAAATTGAAGCAAGGGTTGCTCCAAACTCTTCAAAACTGTTGTGTCGTCAGAGAAAAGATGAACGAAGATCCAACTAACGACCTAATGGACTTTGAGGAAATTATGAATAGTTTTCAATACAATGGTGTTTCACAAGGTGCAATTTACTTAATGGCATTCCCTTTCACGCTCAAAGATGATGTGAAGCAGTGGATTCGAAGCTTGCCCCATGGATCAATTAGAAGATGGGAGGAGATGACTAGAAATTTTTTTATAAATATTTCTCCTCAGCTAAAATGGACAAGTTTAGAAGAGAGATCCATAAGTTCTGCCAGAAAGATGCTGCAACTATTTTTTAAGCCTGTGAGAGATTTAAGGAGATAGTCAAAAATTGTCAACATAGTGGAATTGAACTCAAGATGTAACTCCAGGACTTTTGGGATGGGTTGATACTGGCCTCACGTCAAACATTGAGCAATGCAGCTGGAGGCCCGTTGATGAAGAAGACTCCAGAGGAGATAGTCACTATTCTTGATGAGTTATCTGAAGATACAAATCAGTGGCCCTATGAAAGTGCTGATAGAAGAAGCGCGACTGGTGTTCACCAGGTTGATGCTAACACATTTGTGCAGGTACAACTTGATGCTATGGCCAAAGAGATACAAAAGCTGACCTTAGCTTCAATACAAAGTGAACCTCATGCAGCTTGTGATATATATGGAAGAGGACACCCACCCTACACATGAGTGTCAAGCCTCAACTGAGGAAGTGAATGTTGTGGGGAATTACAACTTTAATGCAATGGGTCAGAGACACCCTGGTTTTTCATGGAGTTCATCCAGGTGGTACTGCGAATACATGGCAATAGAATAATCCTAGACCTCAGGGACAAGGAGCTACAATTTTCCAAAATCAGCAAGGGAAACAATTTCAGCCTCAACGGCCCATCCAGTCTGGCTTAGAAGATCTCATGAAGTCCTTCATTCAGAAAATTGATGAGAAGCTTGAAATTCATAGTGCAGCTGTCAAGGAAATAGGTACTGGTCTTCAAAATTTGGAGAGACAAGTGGGACAGATTGCAACAGTATTATCGGAAAGGATCCCAGGTACTCTGCTAGCTAACACTGAAAGGAACCCCAAAGAAATAGTGAATGTTGTAATTCTGAGAAGTGGGCAAGTGTTAAAAGAGCCCGCCCCTGTCCAAAAAGAGGTGATACCTAAAAAAGAAAGTGGGGAACAACTGAAAAACGAAGTTGATAAGAAGAAGAAAGGCAAGAAGGAAACTGAGAAAAAGAAGAAGGAAAAGAATTCGAGAAGGGATGAGTATGAAGGAAGCAAGTACATACATGCTTTACTCTTTCCCCAAAAGCTTTATAGAGAGAAGCTGGACAAGCAATTTGAGAGATTCTTAGATATGCTGAAACAGGTTAATGTAAATTTTCCATTCACAGAGGTGCTCTCCCAAATGCAAGCTTATGCTAAATTCTTGAAGGAAATCTTGACAAAGAAGAAGAAGATAGAAGAGACCTCAGTACTCAAGCTCATATAGCATTGCAGTTCGATCTTGCAAAACAAACTCCCACAAAAGTGTGGAGATCCAGGGAGTTATATTATACCTTGCTCTTTAGGCTTTATTAATCTTGATAAGTTGCTATGTGATTATGGTTCCTCAATTAATCTAATGCCCTTGTTTATTTATAGAAAACCGGAGAATGATATTGGAGAGATAAGGTCAACACCAATATCTTTGTAGCTGGCAGATCAAACGACTCTAATACCCGAGGGGATAGTGGAAGATGTTTTAGTTTAGGTAGATACATTTGTGTTTCCTACAGATTTTATAGTGGTGAATATGGAGGAGAATAAGTAGGCCCCCCTTATCTTAGGAAGACCATTCTTAGTAACGGGTAGAGCAATCTTAGACATACACAATAGAAGATTCACGCTTAGAGTGGGAGAAGAGGTTGTTACTTTTGAGATAAACATAGAAACAAAGGTGGAAAAAGAGAAGCCAGCTACAAGTGTTGAGTGGAAAGTGAAGAGCTCAAAAGAGAAGGTTGTACTGAGTGAGAAACAAAAGTGTGGGGTGTACCCCAAAAAGGCTGAGAAGAATCTGTCTGCATGGATGTGTGCACTGGTTCGGGCACGTGGAATGGAGCCCGACTTCGACTCTGACCCCGATTAGATATTCAGGGAAGTTTTCTGTACCTTATGTTTTTTAATTGTGTTTCATGAGGACATGCCACAACTTAAAGTGTGGTGTGGGGGGGATAATTGTATTTTGTATTTATATGTGTTAGTTTTTGTTGTTTTAGTAGTTAGATATAGAAAAAATTGAAAAAACATAAAAATTTGAATTTTTTTTTCGATTTTCCCCGACGATGGATATCATTCGACAGGTTACTCGAGGGATTAACGTCGAAAGAAAAGAAAAAAAAAGATTTTCTTTTGTTAGGTAGTGTAATAATTCCTCCTTGGTTTTTATTTTTGACAAGGTTCTTTTCCAAGGGTTTTATTTGAACCGGATGTAGTTAGTTTTTATTTTTAGAAGTAGGAAATCTTGCGTTATGATTTGAATTAGAAGACAACATCTCTTAACTTTATTATTCCTTGAGAATAGTGCATGCTTTAGTTGTGATGCTTAGGCTAAGATCTTGAATTTTTTATAAATACCTTAAATCATATAAATTTAACTTTGCTTAACTGCTTTGACTAGAGTTTCTTGATGATCCAATGTTGAGAGAGTTATGTGTTATGTGTGTGAGAGATTTTGTTGTATTCTGTACATTACATTTGATGTCTAGAGCTTGCCTTGTGTGTTTACAAAGCGAAATGGTAGTTTATTCAGTCTTGGAAGTGATTTAGGCATTTCTTTGTTGAGCCTCTGGGAAGGGCACCGGCCCGAGGTAGGGGGCGAGGGCATCCCAGAGCTGTTCCATTAGCACCCTCAGCGGATCCGCCAGATGATCCCATTACTGAGGAGCAGGGTGAGGTGCCCACAGCAAATCCAGCTCCGATGGACTTCATGACTGCATCAGGCTTCCAAGAGGTCATGGGCCGTATGATGCGGTTCATGGACATATGACGCATGTTGGTTTATTTCCAGCAGATCCTGCCACATCTCAGGCAGGAGGGGGAGTCTAGACCCCTACTGCTCAGGTCGCAGGCCATGCAGCAACAGTTTATCAGACCCCGGGTACACTGCCCGTGGGTGGAGCCCAGCCTGTAGCAGCATCACCTGAGCTCAGACCAGCTGCGGACGACGATCTACAGAAGTTACTGGATAGATGGACCCGATTGCACCCTCCTATCTTCGGAAGTGAGAAGGGCGAGGATGCCCAGGATTTCATTGATAGGTGCAGGGACATACTGCACAACATGAGGATACTTGAGTCCCATGGAGTGAACTTCACTACTTTTCAGCTTGAGGGCAGGGCCCGCAGATGGTGGCAATCCTATATCCTTGGTAGACTGGAAGATTCCCCTTCCATCACTTGGGAGCTGTTCACTCAGCTATTTCTGGACAGATATATCCCACCCTCTGAGGGTAAAGAGCTGCGGTATCAGTTTGAGCAGCAGGAGCAGGGACAGATGTCAGTGACAGACTACGAGGCTCGATTTTCAGAGTTGCCCCATCATGCCCTTATGATACTCCCTACTGATGCTGAGAGAGTACGGAGATTTGTAGCAGGGCTACACTCAAGTATTAGGGCAAACATGGCCCGAGAGGTTGAGATGGGGACTCCCTATCAGCTTGTGGTCGATATAGCTCGCCGGATTGAAGGTTAGTGATCGAGGGGCAGAGAGCAGAGTCAGCGGGATAAGAGAGCTAAATTTTCTAGGGATTTCAGAGGTGCCCCAGCCAGGGGTAGAGGTCAATTCGGTAGAGGCCAGCCGAACAGGCCTCCATATTCAGCTCCTCCACCACCTCCCCGTGGCGCTCTAGTGAGGCCTTATCACAACGCCATGCAAGAGAGTTCCTACCGTCCACCAGCCATTCAGGGTTCCTCAAGTGGGTTTTCCGGTCATCAGGGGTCTTCTAGTCCTTACTTCAGTGCCATGCCAGAGGGTTCTCACCGCCCCCAGCTATCCAGGGTTCTTCTTCAGGGCAACATGCCATGCCACCGGTGAGATGTTATGTGTAACGACCCGACCGGTTGTTCCAAGAGTTTAGCCTCGTTTCCCCCATTTATGAATTTGTCATATATTGATAGCCTGTTTTTGTTGTATTGGGTCAGTTGGTTTGGGTCTGGAGTGGTCATGGTGAGAATTGAGGTATTTAGTCTCTCAAGGTAGCCTAATAGTTGAGAAAGTCAACTGAGAGTTGACTTATTGGTGAACGACCTTGGAATGCGGATTTTATGGCTCGGATAGTTTCGTTAGTGAATTGGGACTTAGGAGTGTGTTCGGAATGGAGTTTTGATGTCCGGTGAAGAATTAAGCTTGAATTGGCGAAAGTTAGTTTTTGGCGATTTTTGGTCGGTAGTGGAAAATAGGCTATCGGGGTCCAAATGGAATTCCAAAAGTTGGAACAGGTCCGTAATGTCATTTTGAGTATGTGTGCAAAATTCCAGGTCAATCGGAGGTGTTTTGGTTGGTTTCGGCGTAGTTGGCGAAATTTGGAAGTTCTAAAGTTCATAGGCTTGAGTTTTGATGTGATTTTGGTGTTTTTGCGTTGTTTTTGGTGTTTCGAAGGTTCGACTAAGTTTGAATGATGTTATGGGATATGTCGGTATGTTTGGTTGAGGTCCCGAGGGTCTCGGGTGTGTTTCGGGTGGTTAACAGACCAATTCTTGGCTTGAAAACTGGGCAGATTTTTGCTGGAGTGAGTTTCTGCTTTCCTTCTACGCGATCGCGGGACTGTGTTTGCGATCGCGTAGACCTAGATGGGGATGGCAGGATTTTTATTATATGCGATCGCGTGGTGGAGGTCGCGATCGTGTGAGTGTGAGGTTGTTGTGCAGTGCGATCGCGTGGTGTTGTTCGTGTTCGCATAGAGTTAAAAGGCGAGTGAGTGGGCTGGGCCGTTGTTCTTCGCGATCGCGTAGAGTGGTTTGCGATCGCGTAGAGTGGTTTGCAATCACGTGGGTTTATGTCCTACTGAATCACAATCGCGTGTGGATGTCTGTGATCGCGTAGTGTAATTTGATGGGGCAGCAGATTTGTTCTTCGCGATCGCGTGGGAGCTTCCGCGATCGTAGTGAAGAAAGAGGCCTGGGTAGACATTTTTTAAGATCTATTTCGGGGGTTCTTGTCCATAACTTGTTTTTCTATTAGAGAGCTCAGGGGAAGGATATTTTGGAGGAGCTTTTCAGCGGGCTTCTTGTGGTAAGTGTTCTTCAATCATTTTTGGTTCAATTTCATGAAATTGTCTTGATTTTCACCATGTAATTTGAGGAATTAAAGTAGAAAAGTTTGGAAAATGGGAGGAAAATTTGGAAAATTCTTTTGGTGTTTTGAGTGGGCAATTGAGGTCGGAATTTGGTAAATTGGTATGGGTAGACTCGTAAGGGAATGAGGATTCTAGTGATGTAAATTTTATCGAATTTGGAGACGTGGGCTCGGGGCTCGGGTTTGGCCGAATTTCGAGATTCTTGTATAATTTGGTAGTTTTCAATTGGGTTGTGTTCCTTTAGCATATATTAATGATATTAAACTGGTTTTGGCTAGATTCGTAGCAATCGGGAGGCAATTTGAGGGGCAAGAGCATAGCGGACTAGTGTTGTGGCCCGGTAGAGGTAAGTAATGGTTATAAATCTTGTCCTGAGGGTATGAAACCCCGGACTACATATTTCTCACTGATTTTAGAATGGCGCACACGTCAGACGACGAGTATGTGGCGCACACTGATTTTTGGATTGGACTAGATCCTCTCCGTGGCAACTATTGAGTTGTATATTTTACTCAAAACCTTATGTTAAATTATGTTCTAAAGATGGTTGAAATATTTGGGCTATAAGCCATGTTTGGGGACTTGTGCCGATATGTTTAGACCCCTTGGGGGCTTTTTACTGCTGTTTTCCTCACTATGTATTGAATATTTCACTCAGCCGCATTGTGCTTACTGTTTTCGAAATCAACCTGATTTACACTACTTTGAGATTTAAAAATGATGTTTTGGGTCGAGTACCCTGTTTTACTGATTCGCCCGAGGGAATTTTTGAGTGGTTCTGCTGAGTGAGGCCGAGGGTCTAATTGTGAGGATATGATACACCACGAGGTGGCTTGATATTAGCGCTTGGGCTGAAGGAGCCCTTCCGGAATCTGCACACACCCCTAGTGAGTTCACAGAGTGCCGAGTGACGAGTGATTGGGAGGCATGAAGACTGTGAGGTGCTGAGTGACTGATTATGAGTGTCTGTGAGGCATGCCCAGGGGCTGATTATGATACATGTTTTTCCCGAGGGGCTACTTATGATTTTACTACTTTCACTCTGAGCTTATGAAACATGTTTTGCCTGAGGGGCCTCTATATGATTCATTTCATTTTCATACTAAATCTTTCGGTTTGAAGTTATTGAAAATATACATTCTTCAAAGGATTTTTCTGAAGTTGGTTTTAAGACATGATGATTTCATATATCTATGTTATACTGTTGGAGAGAAACGTTGTGCATCTAATGATTTGATGACATTGATTTTATGTGTTTCTTGCTGCTCAGACCTGATTTATTTTCATTACTACTGAGTTGGTGTACTCACATTACTCCCTTCACTTTGTGTGCAGATTCAGGTGTTAGGGCAGGGTGAGCTGTCTATCTGTTCTAAATTCTCGGAGGTTTGCGAGGTAGCTGCATGCGTCCACAGTCGTGCTCCCTCTCCTGCGTACTATTATAGAATTTATTTTCATTGAGTTGCATATTTTATCTAGATGCTCATGACCAGTGACTCCGGGTTCTCGGGGGGTTGTATTTAATATTCAATATAGCTTTAACTGTTTTATAAATGTTTAAAGGAAACCTTTATGGGTAATCAGTATAGTAATGATGTAAATGAAAGCTTATTATGATTCGAGTGTAGTTTTGGCTGGCCTAGTTCCACTATAGGCGCCATCACGACTGGCCTATATTTGGGGTCGTGACAGCTTGGTATTAGAGCACTAGGTTACATAGGACTCACCGTTCATGAGCAGGTTTAGTAGAGTCTTGCGGATCGGTACAGAGATGTCTGTACTTATCTTCGAGAGGCTGCGGAACTCTTAGGAAAAATCTCACATTCTTGAATTCTTGTCGTGCGAATCCATTGTATTCATCCAAGAGCGTAACTCTTGAATTCCTTCCATGTATTCGAACGCGCACAAGGGCACTTGGTATCGGTTGTGCATCGACGGCTTGTGGCTTCCATGGATGAGATGTGATTTTGGCATACTGGTAATGGGCCAGTCTGGAGGATTTGAGGCCGGATTCATTCTGTGGCTTGATTGCTGAGATTTTCATTGTGTGGGCACATGTAATTGGGGACTTGTATGACAGTTTGTGTTCTTATTGATGAGAATTGGTGACTAGATGCCTATGTGGTGGGTGTGATTTGATGGTTAGATGTGTTCAAACTATGAATTGTGTCAAAAGGGTGGGCTGGAAATGTGGCAAGATTTATTGAGTGTTTGATTTCTGTCTCGATTTGGTATATGGCCTTGAGTTGTGAGTATGTTGGAAGACCTCTCATGTTGTGTAGTTGTTCAGTGAAGCGGATTTTTCTGTTGGGTTATGAGTTCCTGGTGATGTCTTTTGAGCTGATCATTTGCCCAAGTAACGTTCATGTATTTGATTAACAGTGTATTCCAGCCGTATTATCACTCCTTGTTATTGTATTCATTGATGGCGTCCTGGCATATTCGCGTAGCCAGGAGTAGCATACTCTGTATCTGAGGATGGCATTATAAGGATTCAGGGAGGAAAGGCTCTATGCCAATTCTCTGAGTGTGACTTTTGGGTCTGGTTCAGTAGCATTCTTGGGACACGTGGTGTCCAGTAAGGGTATCCATGTGGTCAAACATGTGTGGGTAGAGCTTCCATAAGCTCGAGATTTCTGTGACCACTGCTCCAGTGTTAGTTCTGCCATCAGTTTCAGGTTTTTACCGCGTATTGTGGTGCCTCGAGGGTAGGCGTTGGTTGTGTTTAGATATAGGAAGGTGTAGTGATTGTGTGATAGTTCTGGTCTTCAGAAGTGTATGGAGAGATAGTAGTTGAGGCTAAGCGGGCAGGGGTATCTCCTGCGGGTTATTCCAGGGTGTGTGGTCCCTATGTAGTTCTATAATAAGTCCTCTTCTACCAGCAAAATGATATATACTGTAATTGGAGTTTAGATCGCTTGTGGAAGTTGGCGTGACTGTTACAATGGTGAATGCGAGATTTGCAGATGACTTGAGCTGTTAGACGGATGAAGATTATTTGTGGGCATTGTGAGTTATTGTTTGTCTCGATTGTTGGCTATGAGCCAAGTGGGGGAGTCTGTTAATGCTAAGTTGATTTCATGATTATATGTGGTATTGGTGTAACGCCCCACAATATTACGTCGATATTATGTCCTGCAATATTATATTACAATGATGTTACGCTTCGTAGTATTAAATCACGACGATGTCGCACCCTGTAGTATTGTAGGTTGAATTTGTCGTAAGGTAATTGACATCAGTCCAAGGAAAAGATTATTTGGAGATTATAATGATTATGCTATTTCACAAATGATGAGTAAATTCGTGAAGGTGAAAGGGGAAGCAAGTCAAAGAAAATGAATTTTCGTCCAAGTTTGGCATGCGGGGATAAAATACAGGCCGAGCATTAATACCCGATATTTATAGACTAGTACTATACAAGATACCACATGGTCATAATAGTAAGGTGTATAAATTGTGTTAAAAGTATGTAGTATTTTAAGTAGTTTGAGATAGTTCCTAATTATGTGAATAATTGGTAAATTATTGATTTGAGTGGGAAGTTAACAAATTAATTTAAATTTGTAGGTAAGTTTAATAAAATTCATATCCCTACGTGGTAGCAAGCAATATAAGATACAATGACTCATGGTCTTTATGGTTTGGTGTCTTATTAAGGGATTTTTGAATAAATAATCCCCAAAAAGTGGGGCCCACACTCACTAAATATAAAACTCTTCTCTAAGTCACAAAGATAGAGATGTTCTACAACAATTATAATATGGATGAGGTTTCAGCAAATTAAAACAGAAGTTTGCATCTCACCAACATGAGTTCTTGGTTAGAAAAGGAACTCTTATGAAATTATACTAATACGGTATAATCGCAGCGGGATTTTGTGATTCTAGAGAGTATGGTGCAACCTTTTCCAAGAATATCATACAGGTCTTTACCTACGGTAGGTATGTTAAGGCCATCCCTTCTTTCTTTTTGGCATGATCCAAATTATACTGAAGAAACGAGCAAACACACAGTTTTCATAAATTACTCTATTCGTAGGAATAATAGGGGTGTCTATATTCTTGATTCCCCATGTGAATTATTATTATCTTCTGTTCATGGGTCTCAAAAATACGTAAGTTAGTAAAGTTTATTTCATGATATTAATCAGAGGCATAATGGCCTTATGACGTACCGAGAGATTTTATTGATGTATTTCATATGCATTTCATGCATTTACATATGCACATTGACCCATGACCAGATGGCGTTATATACGTGTATATATGTAAATATATGTATATGGGATATAGGAAAAGGTTACGGCGTTATCTATAACCACCACCTGATCAGCTGGTATATGATGATGATATTGCCCACAATGGCTGAAATATGGTTCAAACGACGTTATATACGCGTATATATGTATGCATATTCAAACGGCATTATATATGCGTATATATGCATGTATATATATGTATATGGGATATGGGAAAGGTTATGGTGTTATATGCACGACCACCTGATCAGTTGGTATACGATGATGATTTTGCCCACAGTGGCCGATAAGATATGATGGGATGCCATCAGAGCTGATGATGTTATGAAACATGTACCTATGCACGACATGACATTCATATGCATATGCATGACGCTAAAAGTAATTTATGATTTACAAAGCTATTCAGGCCTACAGGTTAAGTCACATGCTCTATATTTCTTCCATGTCTCTTATATACTTATTTATGTGCCTTACATACTCGGTACATTATTCATACTGACGTCCCTTTTACCTGGGAACGCTGCGTTTCATGCCCGCATGTCCTGATAGTCAGGTCGAGAGCCCTCCAAGTAGGCTATCAGCTCAGCGGAAGATGTTGGTGCGCTCCATTTGCTTCGGAGTTGCTCGTTGGTTAGTATGATTTAGACACATATTATTTGGTAAGGCGGGACTCTGTCCTGACCTTTATGATATTTATATACTCTTAGAGGCTTGTAGGCATATGTCATGTATATAAAGGATTATGTTGGCCTATTAGGTTCGTATGTCATGTGTATGTAATGATGTAATAAGAAAGATACGTTACATTGGTACTCGGTTGGGTAAGGCACCGGGTGCCTTTCATGGCTCATCGATTTGGGTCGTGGCAAAAGTGGTATCAGAGCAGTTCTATCCTAAGGACTCTACAAGTCGTGTCTAGTAGAGTCTTGTTTATGGGTGTGTCGTGCACCACACTTATAAGCAGGAGGCTACAGGGCATTTAGGATTGTCACTCTTTCTTCTTACTCTAGATCGTGTGGTAGAGCTCTCTTATAAGAATTCAAATTCTGAAATTCTATTTTTATTCGTAATAAGACGATACCTTATTCGGAACGAAGGTTGGAAAGAGAGATTGTTGTGGAAAAGATGAGTCAGAGGAATTGGATTTTTGTATAATGCCTACGATAAGTAAATGTGAGGTCTTTAGCAGATCATGGGTGTACTTAAAGGTGTAAGCTTCCTGATAAGAAGCTTTAAGGCAAGAATGCCTATCCATCTTTATGGTGAAAGACAATGAGAGATTAAGAAGATAAATACAAGTTTCAACAAGCAAAAGAAGCAAGGTGAAGAAGGATACGAGGCGCCTAGTTAATGAAGGTTAATAGCGTTTATAATTGAGGCAGAGGAACGTAAGCTTTTTGAGTTATATTCAATAGTAACAGGGTTATGTACAATTGGTCACACCTATCTCAGTCATGCCCTATGGGAGCTAACATATATGCTTTAAGAGAAGGACATGATAGAAGGATCCGACTGGGGTTAGAGTAACCCCAAATTATGGATGAATTGTTTGCGTTAGTTGACATTTCCGAAGGATATTACAAAGGTGCTAATAGATCTCCTTGTGAGATACCTATGTAGGACACTCTAAAATAGTACATCTAGATATGAGTACTACAAAGACATGCACCTGGAATCCTGGAAGGGGTAAAATATTACCTTAGTGTGGCTACCGTCCCTAGTAGAGCGAGAACATTAAGCAAACCGACGAGTCAATAAATGAAGCAAGGGGAGCTAAAAGCAAAAGAATGTCTTGTTGATGTTTTCAAAAGAAAGGGATCAGCAGAAATATTAGCAGGGGATAAGAAGAGAGATAAGGAAGCATTATGAGTAAGATGTGATACATGGATGACAAACGGTAGATCAAAAGATAACAGTACTACAGAATCTATAGTCAAGTGAAGGAAAAAAAAATGAGAGGTGACAGGCCTTGAGACAACAAAAGAATATAGTCCATAAAGCCATATCCTCATTCCGAGGAATAAGTTTGCAACTTTGACGCGATTACCAAAAGGAAAAGTTAGACCCCAGAATAATAGAAACTCATATGGATTGGTGAACAAGATAAACTAAACATGAATTAGTGACTGAGTGACTGTATAATAGTCGGCATCATGAGAGTTTCAGATTTTGTTCTGGCAATATAGAATGGACAACAGAAGAAGATTCATGAGAAATTCTGAGAATGGTTATTGAGGAAGACGATTCCCTAAAGCAAGCAATGTGAGCAACGTTAAGCTTAAGGGACTATATGTGTCAGTTGCGCTAAGTGTCAGCATCGCGAGTAAGGGAATTTGTTATCCTTGGTATAGAAGGATTGCCGCAAGACGAGTAAGGATCAGTAATGTTGTGGAACGACGCCAAAAGATGAAGAGGTAAAACATCTATAGGTAGATCCTCGTGGCTTCAACTCTTAGTATTACCCTAAATGGGGGAATATGAAGTGATGTGGAATTAAGTCAAAATTAAGTGGTTCTAGTGACTATGGAATGGTAAAGGAAGAATGCGATAAATAATGAAAAAGGAATGAGATGGCACTTATCCAAATCCTACAGATACTCTATGATTCCAGAATATTGTGCAAGCACGATGTCAAGGAAAGGAAGTAAAGGTTCCTGCCCGAGCTGTTATTAATAAATAAGAAGCCAGTGCGAGACGTAAGTTAAGACAAAGGAAATAAACCAAGAAAGATTACGTGGAATATTGATAGGAGAATGGGCCAACGAGTAGTTGATAGTTGATTAAGGAAGAGCCTAGTTATGGCTAAACAGGAGGTTACAAACAAGTGAGAAGATCATGCAAGATAAACATAGTAAAACCCAATATAGTGAATTTAGCTTCGCAATAATGTCATTGTAATACTTAAGAAATATTCAGATAGGAGTTGGGGTTGTTAAAGGTACCGTATGAGTATTACGGGAATAAAAGAGAGTGCCACTGGGGAGGCAGTCAAAATATCAGTTAAGAAGCAATCTTACAAGCACAAGGGCGTGGAGGTAAGCAATTACGGATAGGCAAGGAATGACAACAAAAGGGTCCGTAACAAGCTCACAACTTTACGAGACTCAAGGGTTCTCCCTAAGTACTACAATGAAAGACTAGCTGAGGAAATAAGGAAGAAGGGTTCAACCTAAGCATAGTGACCTAAAGAGGAAATGATCGTGTAACAACAATCTCACAATAACATTGTAAGCACTCCAAAGGAGAGTGACACCTACTGTGGCTAATGAATGAGAAGTAAAATTAAAAGTAATGTTCGAGATCATATGAGTTGCACGAAAACTCTGGCATGTGTGGGTACTAAGATAAGCTAAGTCTGAACGCAACAAGGGGGCAGAAAGACCAGGAAAAGTAATAGCATACGTTGAAAGAAAGCTAATGATCCAGAGTTGGTTACGTTATGAACACACTTAAGGGTTCAGAGTTTTATACATGTAGCATATACAACCGTAGAAGATTCTGGTATACATTAAAGAAAAGAATTGAGCCCAAGACTTAGACGAAAGATTAAATTGTTAAAAGATTATATAATTGATATTCCATAGCACCCATGAAAGGCTAAACATAGTAACCAATACCATGAACCGCAAATCAGGAGATAACCTAAGCCTACATAAAGGCTGATCAGAAGAAATAGGGAACTAAAGAGTTACATCAACGAAGTAAATCAGGAGTTTGATTATTGTACCTAGAAAATTATAGACCTCGTGATTGAGAATATTGCAGGATCACTCTTAATATCATAGGTACAAGTCATGTAGTACAACAACCATATTCTGTAACGACTCTACGATAAAGCCAGTTAGAAGAGTACCGGCCTCATCAGAAGTCAGTATGAAGCTTCCATCGGATTGTGTATGCACCAAAGGTGCAAGTATTATAATATAGCTTCAAGTTGTGCATGTGAATTATACCTATGTGGAAGGGAGGTCATGAAAGAGATAGAAGATGTGAAGTGATATTTTAAGGTAAGTAAGTTAAAAGGTGAACAACGTACGAGATACTCATGTGCAGAAGGTGGTTGAATAATCTATACTTCAGATAGAAGGCTAAAAGTGTTGGGACTAGGTATCCGGGGATATCGGCGTCGTCAGTGGCATATCTTCCAACCTTTGGATTTTAAATATCGAGACGTCTAGCTAAGAGAGTGAATGAGAGTTAGAGACGATGCGATGTCTCGCTTGATGTTCCAAATAAAAAAAGGAAATCTATGGTGAAAAGAAGTTGAAGGAAGGCTGCGAGTAGTATAAATGGATATGTATGGGTCGCAAGGGAAAGTATGATAGAGCGACAAGATTGTAAGAAGACATGACTAAGGATAAGAAAGGAAGAGTGAGAAGGTGACGAAATGGATAAGTCCTCAGGATTAAGCCTATGAAAACAAGAAGATCTGATGTTTTCTCTAAGTTATACATAGCTCAGTATAGCCTGAATGAACTCAAAGGAGTCAAAGACAAATGACATTTAGAAGAGGTGGAATGCTGCCTTGGTAATATAATAAGGGTGTAATTGTTGTAGATAAAAGATGACGTTCGGTCCTTCGATTGAGTAATAATTTGAAGAGGATTTCATGAATCGTACGGAATTAAAATACCCACATAAGGTGAATCACATTGGGATGCTATAAAATATGATTATTTAAGTACAGTATCGCCCCCAAGTGGATCAGGAAAATCACTTCAACTATTCCTCGATGAAACATAAGCCCTAGTGGCAGTGTATTATGTAAGAAGTTTCAAGTTATCAATGGAAGATTGTAGATCAACATTAAGGTGAATCGACAATGGATGGATAAAAGTTATAAAGTACGAGATGATATTGGGCCATCATTTCTAAGATGAGTAGTAACGAGGAAGCATTAAAGGACTTAGATCTATACATATATGATAAGCAGTGAAAGAGTAACCTGGAGTTTTGTCATAGACCTCAGTAACTATAAATCGAAGTAAGAGTCATGGTATAGTATGACCCAGCTAGATGCAGTAAAGTCATACGGATGGATAAATGAATTTATGAAATAACATATAGCAATATTCGTAAGTTCAACAAAGTATCGATCAAAGAACTTCAAGTATACCTATAGATTCCCAGAGGGACATCTTGTCAAGCTCTGTATATATTTACAAAGAGAGGCCTAGAGATTGGCTAAAAGCTGGAGGGTCGCATAGGCACACTTATAGGGTCAGAATTGTACAGGCTGCATGAAGGAAGGTAGCAACAGTAACGAGATTGGAAGGATTCCGGTTACAAGCTGTGGCGTGAGAAAGAGGCCTAAAGGGGGAGAATGCCTTGGCCTTTGGATTTATTTACAGAACAATTGCCTAAATGACAAGAAGAGTATTAAGCTATTCATAAGAGCTATAAGTTATGATAATGATAAGTGTATCAGTCAACATTCGAGGACGAATGTTGCAAAGTGGGGAATGATGTAACGCCCCACAATATTACATCGGTATTATGTCCTGCAGTATTATATTACAATGATGTTACGCTTCATAGTATTAAATTGCGATGATGTCGCACCCTGTAGTATTGTACGTTGAATTTGTCATAAGGTAATTGACATCAGTCCAAGGAAAAGATTATTTGGAGATTATAATGATTATGCTATTTTCACAAATGATGAGTAAATTTGTGAAGGTGAAATGGGAAGCAAGTCAAAGAAAAAGAATTTTCGTCCAAGTTTGGCATGCGGGGATAAAATACAGGCCGAACATTAATACCCAATATTTATAGACTAGTACCATACAAGGTACCACATGGCCATAATAGTAAGGTGTATAAAGCGTGTTAAAAGTAAGTAGTTTGAGATAGTTCCTAATTATGTGAATAATTGGTAAATTATTGATTTGAGTGGGAATTTAACAAATTAATTTAAATTTGTAGGTAAGTTTAATAAAATTCATATCCCTACATGGTAGCAAGCAACATAAGATACAATGACTCATGGTCTTTATGGTTTGGTGTCTTATTAAGGGACTTTGAATAAATAATCCCCAAAACGTGGCGCCCACACTCACTAAATATAAAAATCTTCTCTAAGTCACAAAGATAGAGATTTTCTACAAAAATTATATGATGGATGAGGTTTCAGCAAATTAAAACAGAAGTTTGCATCTCAACAACATGAGTTCTTGGTTAGAAAAGGAACTCGTACGAAATTATACTAATACGGTATAATCGTAGCGGGATTTTGTGATTCTAAGAGAGTATGGTGCAACCTTTTCCAAGAATATCATACAGGTCTTTACCTACGCCAGGTATGTTAAGGCCATCCTTTCTTTCTTTTTGGCATGATCCAAATTATACTGAAGAAACGAGCAAACACACAGTTTTCATAA
>ML408299.1:34263-63134 GCA_005239525.1 Nicotiana knightiana | reverse complement strand
CGATTTAACATTATATTACTTGCTACGATCACGTATACTTGCGTGGGCATTTACAACCAACAGTGATTATGGGTAGCCTTGCATTCATTCTAGTCGGTGAGAGACCGCTAGCTTCAGACATTTAAACCTTGGCTAATCAGTTCACGAGTTTAGATATTTCAAAGCCCAACTGTGTTCTAGCTTGTACAGTCGCTCGGTCTTCCTTGTTCGAGCGTATTAATGATCGGCAGGATGATGACCCATATTTGATGGTCCTTAGAGACACAGTTCGACACGGTGGTTCCAAGAAGGTTACAGTTGGAGATGACGGCGTTTTAAGGATGCAGGGGCGAGTATGTGTGCCTAATGTTGATGGGCTTCATAAGTTGATCCTTGAGGAGGCTCACAGTTCTAAGTATTCTATTCACCGGGTTGCTTATGTGGCTCGTTGCTTAAATTTCCAACAGGTGAAGTATGAGCACCAGAGACCCGGTAGTTTGCTTCAGTAGATAGAGATTCCTTAGTGGAAGTGGGAGTGTATCACTATGGACTTCATTGTAGGGCTCCCACGGACTCAGAGGAAGTTTGACGTTGTTTGGGTTATTGTGGATAGGCTGACTAAATCAACACATTCATTCCAGTGGCAATTACTTATACCTCGGAGCGGTTAGCAGAGATATATATTCGGGAGATTGTTCGCCTTCACGGTGTGCCCGTGTCTATCATTTCTGATCGGGGTATACCGTTTACCTCGCACTTTTGGAGGGCAGTTCAGCGTGAGTTGAGTACACGGGTTGAGTTGAGCACAACATTCCATTCTCAGACGGACAGGCAATCTAAGCGTACTATTCAGATCTTGGAAGATATGCTTTGCGCCTGTGTTATTGACTTTGGAGGTTCTTGGGATCAGTTCTCCGTTAGTGGAGTTTGCCTACAATGATAGCTACCAGTTGAGCATTCATATGGCTCCCTACGAGGCATTATATGGTAGATGGTGCAGATTGCCAGTTGGATGGTTTGAGCCGGGAGAGGCTCGGTTATTGGCTACATATTTAGTTCAGGAGGCCTTGAACAAGGTCAAGATCATACATGATCAACTTCGTACAGCTCAGTCCAGGCAGAAAAGTTATGTCGATCATAAGGTTCGTGATTTGTCATTCATGGTCGGAGAGAGGGTATTACTTCGGGTATCGCCCATGAAGGGTGTTATGAGATTTAGGAAGAAGGGCAAGTTAAGCCCTAGGTATATCGGGCCATTTGAGATTCTTGATAGAGTGGGGGAGGCAACTTATAGACTTGAGTTGCCTCCAGAGTTATCCTCAGTTCATTCGGTATTCCATGTGTCTATGCTCCGAAAATATCATGGTGAACCGTCCCACGTGTTAGATTTCAGCTCTATCCAATTGGACAAGGATTTGACTTATGAGGAGGAGCCCGTAGCCATTCTAGACCGGCAGGTTCGTCAGTTGAGGTCAAAGAGTTACCCATCAGTTTGAGTGCAGTGGAAAGGTCGGCCTGTTGAGGCAGCTACTTGGGAGTCCGATTCGGACACGCGGAGGAGATATCCACACTTGTTCGCCAGTCTAGGTACTTTTCTATGTCCGTTCGAGGACGAATGTTTGTTTTAGAGGTGAAGATTGTGATGACCCAAAGGTTCATCTTATGAATTAAGACTCCATTCCGGGCTCATTAGCCTTAAAAAGATTAATTTTATTTACCTCGATTTGTGTGTGCAGTCCGAGCATGAATCCGGAAAGCCCTTATGTGAAAATATCTGAAATAATAATTTTTGAGAGTTAAAAAAAAGATTTTCAGTTGACTTTGGTCAGCGTATTTAGTAATTGGACTCGGACTCGTGTTCCGATGATCCCGGGAGTCCGTAGTAAATTATGGGACTTAAGCGTATGCCCAGAGTCGAATTCCGAGGTCCCTAGATCGAGAAAGGAATTTTTATTAAAAATTGTTAAATTGAAATTTAAAAGGATTAAAGAAATGAATTAATATTTGAACTCATTGGTATCGGTCCCGTATTTTAGTTTCGGAGCCCGGTACAGGTTTATTATAACATATATGTCATGTCTGTGAAATTCGGTGAAAATCAGAGTTTATTTGACATGATTCGGACGTCCGGTTGATAATCTAGTGAATTTGAAGTGTTCTTGAGAAATTCATGAGTTTTGATACTAAATTCATAGTTTTAGGTGTTATTTTTGTGATTTGATTGCACAAGCAAGTTGGTATGATGTTTTTTAGACTTACGTGCATGTTTGGTTTGAAGCCTCGAGGGCTCGGGTGAGTTTCGGGTAGGCTTCAGGATGTTTTGAATATATAAAAGTCTGTTGTCATAACTGTTTCTAGTGCACTGATGCTTTGTTCTTCGCGATCGCGAAGTCTCTCCCGCGATCACGAAGAGTAAAAAGTCAGGGGGTCATTTTGTTCTACACAAACGTGTAATCTTCGTCGTGAACGCGAAGCGCTAGGGGGATTACCCTCCGCGAACGCGACCAGGCTACCACAAACGCGATGAGTTATGGACCCGGGGGAGGGGAGCCTTGAATTGTTTTTCGCGAATGCGACCACTGGGCCGCGAACGCGATGATCATCTGAAGTAAAGTTTCTCGAATGCATAGAGCACATTGCGAACGCGAAGGCCTTTGGGACGCAGTTCTTCGAGAACGCGACAGGCCCATCGCGAACGCGATGAAGGCATGTCCAGCGACTTAATAACAAAACATAACACGGCAAGAAGCCATTATTTCATATTTTCAAAACCAAGAAGACCTAGAGGCTATTTTCAAGGGACAAGTTCTTCCCCAAAGTGTTGGTAAACGATTCTAAACTATTTTCTTTCGATTACCCATTGTTTTTCATCACTTTTCAATCAAAGATCAAGGGTTTTCATGGTAGAAATTGGGGTTTTGGGTAGAATTAGGGAATTTTGCATAATTGGAATTTAGACCTCGAATTGGGGTCGGATTTCGAAACTAACTACATATCCGGGCTCGGGGTGAATGGGTAAACGGAATTTTGTCTGAAATCCGAGTTTGGACCAAGCGGGTCGGAGGTAGGTTTTTAACTTTTTTGGGAAAACTTAGGAAAACCATGATTTTGCATTAAAGTTAATTCCTTTGGCAATAATTAATGATATTAAACAAATTATGATTAGATTCGAGTGGGTTGGAGGTGAATTCTAAAGGAAAAGTTGTATTTGAACAGTGAGCGGCCTGCGGAATTGAGGTAAGTGTTTGGTCTAACCTTGACTCGAGGGATTAGGAATCCCCGACTTAGTTGCTATGTGAAAATTCATGGGTGTGGCGTATAGGTGAGGTGACGAGTACCTATGCGCCACCAAATTATCTGTTTAGCATGTTCCCTTCCCCGTTTCCAATTTATTATATTCCTGTCTTAATTTTTTCATGATTATTAATGCTTCCATGTTTACTTGTTTTGTCCACTTGTTTTGTTAGATATTGTTTCACTTGTTTGAAAGTATTAATTGTTCCTTGGATTCATTTTGGTACATTAATGGTTGAGCTGGTTGTCAGCGTTTCATGATACATTCCGGTTGGTTTCGCTGTGTAGTAATAATTGGTGAAGATTCTTAATTGTACAGATTTCCGTTTACATAAGTTGAGACATAAATATATTGAAGGATTTTGATCTAAATTGTGAAACTCTTATTATAAATGGTGAAATGTGATTCTCTGATGGGAGCGGGTTGCGCGCCGCAACAAGGAGTGATAAGGGTGGACAAGTGGGATCGGGTTGCACGCCGCAACAGCAGGAATAAGAGTGATGTGTGTGTATATATATATATATTGAGGAGTAATAAGGGTGGACAGGTGGGGTCGGGTTGCACGCCGAAACATGGAGCAATAAGGGAGAATGTTTATGTTTTTACTGGTCATACGACGAAAATCGAAATACACACTGTTTATTTTGTTGTTTTCATATTTTGCTCTTACCGATTTAAATTGTAAACATGGAAATTACCGTAAGAATTGGTTATAACTAAGATATGGGAGGATAGCTGAGTTACTTATTTATTTACTGCAAGTTATTGTTCATTTAGTGTAGTATTTCCTTTTTTTCTTAAACAATGTATACAAGTTATATTATAAATGCCCCGCCGTAGCCTCGTCGCCACCTCGTCAAGGTTAAGCTCGACACTTACCATTACATGGGTCGATTGTACTGATACTGCACTCTACACTTCTTGTACAGATCCAGGTTCCGGTTAAAGTTGATGTCGGGTAGTAGCTGATTATTCGCACAGAGACACGAGGTGGTTCTGCTGGCGTCCCCAAATTCCTAGAGTCTTCTCCATATTATTTATTTACTATTTTATTTAATTCAAAACAGATATATATTTTCTTTCAGCCAAAGACTTTTAGTAATCGTTAGTAGTTCGTGAATTGTGACTCCAAACCCTGGGTAGCTAGATATTAGCATTAGTTTCGTGGTTTCGTTTCATTAGTTCATACATTATTTTTGGTATCATTATTGGATAATATTAGATTTCGTATATGTTTTAAGTTGTTTTAAATGTTGAACCCTCTAATGTTGGCTTGCCTAGCAAGAATAGTGTTAGGCGCCCTCACGATCCCGACGATGGGAAATTTGGGTCGTGACACTACGTACGCACGAGATGACGAGAGTCCGTGCGTAACTACTATTATGCTTTTGTCCGGGTAGTCTAGGACCCAAAAATATGTTTTACTTGCCGTACTTGTAATTTTACTGATAAATTTAAAATGCTTAAATCCTATTGAATTTGGCAAAAGAATTAAAAAAAAAGGATTAAACACCATCTTCTTGACCATTTAAAAGAGAAATTTGTCATATCCTTGGGTAATTGATTTCCTGATGAAGTCTGGATTGACGGTTTGAATGTGTGTATCTATGAGTACCTGCATCGCAAGTATAATTCGCGAGCAGGGTATCTCTATTATATTTATGTGTAACCACGTCGCAAATATATTCCGTGAGCGGGGTGACTATTTCCACTACTCCGATGGGAGCAGGCCTTTTGCCTCGGCAGGTTAATAGATGCATATATGGTTCGCGTCGTTCAACCCTTAGGCAGTGCACATTTTATTATTTTGTTGGATCGGGCCGTAAGACCTCAGCATTATTTGCACATGCTATTTGCTTGTTACATTTCCATTATTTGAACTACTTAAATGCCTTGATATATGAACTGTCAACTGAAATGACGGAAACTTAAGTTATAGTTATGAGAGAAGTTGTCCCTTCCTATTGCTATCTGTTATTTAATCATGACATCCATGCCTAGCGTCACATTTATTTATATTAATTTGACCACTAGTAAGTAAGTCGACCTCTCGTCAGTACATCTTCGAGGTTAGACGGGATACTTACTGGGTACACGTTGTTTTTGTACTCATACTGCACTTGTTGTACATTTTGATATACAGGTACCTGTATGGATTGTGGACTTGTGGGCATAACAGCGTGGTGGATACGGGGACTTAGGTGAGCTGCATCTTTGAGATGATTCCCAGCCAGCAGAGTCTCTTTTCGAGTACTTGTATCTTCTTTTCTGTCCTAGCTTATACTCTGGACAGTTGTTGTATTTTATTTTACTTCCTAGTAAAAGCTCATGCACTTGTAAGGCTGGCATGTTGGCCGGTTAGGCCCGAGCCCGACCCATGACCACTAGCCCATATGGGTAATGTAACGATCCGGCCGGTTGTTTTGAGAGTTAGAGCTCGGATCCACCAATAATTGCTTTCCCCACGTTTGTTTCTGCTATTGGGACTTTTCCGAGGTGATTCTAGGGTTAGGAGCGCGTCCGGAATGTGTTTTTGAGGTCTGTAGTAGATTTAGGCTTGAATTGGAGAAAGTTTGTCAGCGATTTCGACTGATAGGGAAAATTTTCATATCGAGCTCGTAATGGAATTCCGGAAGTGGTTGTAGGTTCTTAGTGTCATTTGTGGCCTGTGTGTTAAATTTGATGTCATTCGGACTAGGTTTGACGTGTTTCAACATTGTTTGTGTATTTTGGAAAAAATGCTAAGTTCTTAGGATTGAATCCGTGTTTAATTCTTGTTTTTGGTGTTATATGATGTGGTTTGAAGTCTTGACTAATCCCGAATGACGTTATATGACTGGTTGGTAGTTTGGGTTGAGGTCCCGGGGGCCTCGGGTGTGTTTCAGATGCTCAACGGAAAGAAAATGGGTCTTAGGCAAAATCTGATGTGGGCTACTTCTGGTGTTTACGCACCTGCGGATGTTGGACCGCAGGTGCGACCCCGCAGAAGCGAGGAAGAGGTCACATGTGCGGTCTTAGGCATGAGTCCAGTGGTCGCAGATGCGGCTCAAGGACCGCAGAAGTAGAACCGCATCTGCGAAGAAAGTACCGTAGATGCGAAACTTGAGGAATATGTGATTTTCACAGATGCGGAGCCTCGGCCGCAGAAGCGGGACAGCATGTGTGTTCTTGTGAGCGCAGATGTGAGCAACGCTGGGCAGAAATAGGCAATTTCGAGGGTTTGAAGTTCATTACACCTAATTCAATTTTTAGCTCGGGAGAAGGAGATTTTGCGAGGATTGTGAAGAGGAGATCAGTGGGTAACGATTCCTAACCCTACTTCGTTTATATTTCATCAATCTATAGTAAATTCTTCAATCTAATCAAGGAATTTGAGTGGAAAAATAGGATTTTTGGGAAATAGTTCACCAATCGAGTGTTTGGGTTTTGACCGGGTTTTAGGTGTCGGAATCGAATAGTTTTTGGACGAATGACCTCGTGAGTGAATGAGTGTTCTAAATTGGTAACTTTTACCCGATTCCGATGCGTGGGCATAGGGGAATTTTTAGGGAGATTTTTCCTAATTTTGCATTTTAGCTTCGAATTGATTAGTTAAATTAGTACTTAAATTTATATTTACATTATGCAATTAATTTGAATAGATTTGAGCCAATTGAAGTCGGGTACTCATGGAAAGAGCGTGGGTATCGAGTTGATTTGAGCTGTTGAGGTAAGTGGCTTACCTAACCTTGTGTTGGGGACTTTCCCCTTAGGTTGTTTGATATTATTTGATGTGTGGGCGCCGTGTACGTGAGGTGACGAGTACGTACACTGGCCGTTATTGCAAAAAAGTTCCCTTTCTCTTTATTGAATCATAAATTGCTCTTCCTCCTATTATGTCGTATTAATATGTTAAACTGTTTAGCTTAGATTAGAACAACATGCTTACATGTGTAATTGTCTACTTGATACTCTGTGCGCCATGCTTAGTTAGCTTACTTCTTTTCCCTACTTGTGATTAGATAAACTGTATAAATTGATTACATACCTGTCATTTATCTTGCATCGTATATTTAAATTGGGACTACAGACGTATTCCGGGAGATCCCCCTGTACTGCATATTTAAATTGGGACTACAAATGTATTCCGGGAGATCCCCATATACTGCATAATCATATGGAACTACGGGACGGTATCCCAGGAGATTTCACCTTGTGTTTACCTTGTCCTAGGCCGAAGGCTTCATTTACTGTTAAGTCTTTCGAATATTTTCTTAGTTGTTTACTGTAGAATATATTTAACTCTTTTACTATTTTAAATTGATTATATTTAATCCAGTAGAGCCTTAACCTGACCTCGTCACTACTTGACCAAGGTTAGGTTTGGCACTTACTGGGTACCAAATGTGATGTACTCATGCCCTTTCCTGCATATGTTTTTCATGTGCAGATCCAGGAATGAGCTATCAGCCTCGTGGATAGTAGTTGTTGCTGATTCCAGGAGACCGCAAGGTATTTCTGCCGCGTCCGCAGAATCGTCAGTGTCCCCTTCTATTCTATCGTTTAGAGTGTTCTTATGCACTTTCCAGTTTTACTTAGAGCTACAGTAGTTGTAGAAGCTTGTGACTTTATTGTGACATTCCAGTTCATTGGGACGTATATTTTGTACATGCTGAGCGGCATTATTTATGTTATTCAAATTTTGTCCTTATTTTCTTTAATTATTGTGTTTTTATTTATGTTTTACCCACAAAATTTTTACCTAGTCGTAGAGACTAGGTGCCGTCACGGTACCCTTCAGAGGGTAAATTGGGTCGTGACAAGTTGGTATCAGAGCTCTAGGTTTATAGGAGTCACAAGTCTCAAGCTGGTTTAGTAGAGTCTCGCGGATCGGTACGAATACGTGTGCATCTATTTTCGGGAGGCTGTGTAACTGTTAAGAACAATCATATTCCTTTGATTTCCTTGTCGTGCGAGTTATTGACATCAAAATTCTAAGACTATATTCTATTATTTCTCACAGATGGTGTGGACCCGTACCAGGAGGACCGACGATCAGGCACCTGAGCCCCCAGTCAGCCACCAGAGGCAGGGGCTAGGGTAGAGGATGAGCGCGTGGTGCAACCCGAGCACCTGCGAGAGCAGGGACGGAGGAGCCCACACAGCTCTAGCTGGAGGGCAGGCACCGGAGATTCCTATTGCTACTCTAGGCCTCAAGGAGACTTTGGCCCAGTTCATGAGCATATTCAGCCCTTTGACTCAGGCTAGGCTTCTTCCAATAGCCCCAGCCACATCTCAGGTCGGGAGAGGGGCACAAACTCCCGCAGCCTGCACTCATTAGTAGAGGGTCCAGGTTTATCAGGCCCCAGAGTACATTCCTATACCCCCAGTGGTTCCGGCTCAGCACGAGGGCAGGGTAGTTGCTTCTGAGATAGAGCAGCTCAGACTTGAGAGGTACATGAAGTATCACCCACCTACTTTCAGTGAACTAGCTTCAGATGATGCTCTGGGTTTTCTTGAGGAGTGTCATCGTATTCTCCGCACTATGGGCATTGTGGAGACGAGTGGGGGTTCTTTCACTACTTTCCAGTTGAGGGGAGCAGCATATTAGTGGTGGCGTGCCTATGAGCTGAGTAGTCCGGACGAGGAAGTTTCACTCACTTGGACTCAGTTTTTAGAGATGTTTTTGCGAGAGTATGTCCCTCAGAGCCTTAGGGATTCTTAGCATGTAGAGTTTGAGCAGCTGCGCCAGGGCACTATGACTGTGTCGGAGTATGCAGTCCGTTTCTGTGAGTTAAGTCGTCATGCACCAGCTTTGGTTGCCACAGTTAGAGAGAGGGTTCGTCGCTTCATTAAGGGACTCCACCCCAGTATTCGGACTAGTATGGCCAGAGAGTTGGAGATAGATATCACTTATCAACAGGCAGTGAATATTGCCAGGAGGGTAGAGGGCATGTTTGCTTGGGACAGAGAGGAGAGGGAGGCCAAGAGGTCACGAGAGACTGGTCGTTTTTCGGGAGCTCGTGCACCAACAACACACTATGGTAGGGGTTTTGTGAGTCGCCCTGTTCATTCAGCTCTTCCAGCAGCCATCAGTATTCCAACTCCTCCTAGACCTCATGAGCCCTATTATACACCGTCAATATCTAGTATGCCTCCTGCTCGAGGTGCTATTACCGGCCAGTCCAGTAGGCTAGTTCCAAGCCAGTCTCAATTGCCACGACCTCTAATGGGTTGTTTTGACTGTGGCGACACTCGTCACATGGTTAGGGATTCCCTGGAGCTAGGAGGCGTGCATCTTCACAAACGTATCAGGCTCAACGTGCTCCACCAGATCCTCCGGCTATTCTTCCAGCCCCAGCTACTGCCATACCTTCTCAGGAAGCTCGAGGTAGAGGTGGGGAAGGTCGAGGTCTCCCTAGAGGGGGAGGCCAAGCCAGGTACTATGCCCTTCCATCCCATTCAGACGCTGTCGCTTCTGATTCAGTTATCATAGGTATCGTCCATGTTTGTCATATGGATACATCAGTATTATTTGACCCAGGCTCTACGTATTCATATGTGTCTTCTTATTTTTCCTCGCATTTGGGGATATCTCGGGATTCCTTAAGTTCCCCTGTTTATGTATCTACTCTTGTGGGGGATTCTCTCGTTGTGNAATACCTCCGATCTCTACCGTAGGTGCCAAAGAAGAATGAGAAGAAGCCCGAAAAAGAGCAAAAAAGAACATAACCTCCGATACGATAAACAGAATAAAACCATATCGAGGTCCTAATTGTACGACTTTGGTATGATGTCCTTCGAACGTGGATTCACGTAGAACATCGCGCCACCATACGAACATGGTATATAGGATAAATATGAGGCCCAAACTGAGAAGTGTTGCACCCCCTTGAAATGAGTGCATGTACATCACACCTCCTACGGTTGTTGCCAAAGCTCCGAGTGAACCCGAAATAGGCCATGGACTTGGATCTACCAAATGATAAGAATGCCTCTGAGATTCAATCATAAACCACTTTGCCTCGGCGCTTAGCGTCGGAAAGATCCCTCAACATGGGTGTGCTATAAAACTAGGAGAAGAACAGAACTAAAGGGATCAATTCCTTTGACCGGTCGTTCAGTTGCTTCTGTCTTCTCCCTCACAACGCATTCACGTATATCGGTCGTGTTTGATTGTTCTTAGTGGTTTTGAGACCAGGGCCGATTTGTTTTTGCTCAGTATTGTATATTTTGATGTTATCTTGGGCATGGACTGCTTGTCACCCTATTATTCTATTCTTGATTGTCACGCTAAGACCGTGACGCTGGTTATGCCAGGCTTACCGAGATTAGACTGGATAGGTACCTTAGAGTATACTCCGCGCAAGATCATTTCTTTCCTTAAGGCTCGGCGGATGGTTGAGAAGGGGTATGATGCGTATTTGGCCTATGTGAGAGATGTCAGTGTTGATACCCCTATAGTTGAGTTAGTCCCAGTAGTGATGGACTTCCCTGATGTATTTCCAGTTGATCTTCCGAGTATGCCGCCCGATAGATTATTGATTTCGGCATTGATTTGTTACCGGGCACTCAGCCCATTTCTATTCCTCCTTACCTTATGGCTCCTCCTGAGAACCAAATAATAACGTCTTACAAGATGGGTTATTCTTACATTTATACCTACTCTTTTACTTTAGGGTTTAAACCTCCTATTGATCCAGTCATCATCGAATTATGTCGTTTCTTCAAATTTTGCTTAGGACAAGTTGGTCCTCTTGTGTGGCAGGTTGTTGCGTGTCTCGGATGTTTAGCTACTTTAGCCTCGGTTCCTTTTACCTTTAATCATCTCATTCATCTTTATTCTCCTGCCTTATTTCGTCAAGGTATTTTTACTTTAGCTGCCAGGAGTAAAAGAGTGTTGGTAACCCCTGAAGACAATAAGGATAGAGGTTGGTACCTTCGGTACGGTGTTGCGCCCACTGCTAGTTTAGTAGGTGAAGAAAATCTTCCCTTCCCCGAGAAGTGGAATCGTGCACGTGAGTACATTTTAAATTGGGACTACGGACGTATTCCGAGAGATCCCCATGCACTGCATATTTATTTTAGGACTAGGGACGTATTCCGGGAGATCCCCCTGTACTGCATAATCATCTGGAACTACGGGACGGTATCCCGGAGATTTCACCTTCTGTTTACCTTTTCCTGAGCCGAGGGCTCCCTTTACTGTTAAGTCTTTCGAATATTTTCTTGGCTGTTTACTGTAGAATATATTTAACTCTTTTACTGTTTTATATTGATTATGTTTAATCCAGTAGAGCCTCAACCTGACCTCGTCACTACTTGGTCGGGGTTAGGCTTGGCACTTACTGAGTACCAAATGTGGTGTACTCATGCCCTTTCCTGCACATGTTTTCGTGTGTAGATCCAGGTACGAGCTATCAACCTCGTGGATAGTAGTTGATGTTGATTCCAGGAGACCGCAAGGTATTTCTGCCACGTCCACAGAATCCTCAGTGTCCCCTTCTATTCTATCGTTTAGAGTGTTCCTATGTACTCTCCAGTTTTACTTAGTGCTACAGTAGTTGTAGAAGCTTGTGACTTTATTGTGACATTCCGGGTCATTGGGACGTATATTTTGTACATTCCGAACTGCATTGTTTATGTTATTAAGATTTTGTCCTTATTTTCTTTAATTATTTTGTTTTTATTTAAGTTATATCCATAAATTTAGGCTTACCTAGTCGTAGAGACTAGGTGTCGTCACGGTACCCTTCGGAGGGTAAATTGGGTCGTGACAGGTAGTGGGCCTAAACGGGCCTACCGTTTAAGCCTGGGACCAGGTGGGAGTGGTCGGGTCCTCTGAAAAATTCCCTCGATACCGGGACTGTTTGGTCCCGGGACCGGCTCCTAAGTGGGCCGGTTCAACTAGTCCTAAACGGGCTCAAATGGGCCCAGCCGCTATTTAAAAAAAATTTAATTCCAAATTTTTTTTAGTCGNCCCCACACACACATACACACAGAAAAAACATTGTTTTAACCTCAAACGTTTTCTAATTACACCTTTTCCCTATTTCCAACTATAAATACCCCCTCATTCTTCCATTTTTCTCACAAAATCATCAATATCTCCCAATATCTCTCATTTCTCAAACTCAAATTGAAGTATTCAAGTCTTCACTCATCAAACTCAAATTCTCAATTCAAGTTAAATAATGCCCGGTGATTCTAGAGTGCGGTCATATGTTTGGGAACACTTTAATGTGGTAGAAGAAAATGAAGAAGTTTACATAGTAAAGTGCAAGAACTGTGGTCGATTATACACTCATCGTCCAAAGTTGGAGAGCACAGGCTGTTTAAGGAGGCATATAAAGAGTTGTCTTGCGCGTTCTCCAGACATTCATATTTAAGATTTTAAATTGATTTGAGACAATTTGTGTTATTTTAAAATTATTAGACGTATTATTCTTAATGTTTTAGTTTGTTAGATTAATTTGAAGTATTATTAATTTATTATGCAATGATAAGTGCAAGTTTGAACGTTAATTCGAACTATTAAATATAAACTTTAATTTGCAAGTTTGATACCGAGTTCCTCTTATATATATATATATATATATATATATATATATATACATGTCTTAATATATCTAATGTTATATCGAATATAGCTTATATACTATTCACTTAGTATATATATAATACTATACTACATAAGACAATTACTTGTAAATTATCTAAGGAAATTTCTTGTAAATTATATATATATATATATATATATATATATATGTGTGTGTGTGTGTGTGTGTGTGTGCGTGTGTATATATAATATATATACACACATATATATATTTACAAGAAATTTCCTTAGATAGTTTACAAGTAATTGCTATGTTTTGTTAATGCCATTATAATAAAAATTATAACATATTCCTTTGAATATCTCTTTACAATATTTTTGTGTTTAAAATTTAAATTAAAAAATTTAAGTCACAATTATATAATATAATTTACAAGAAATTGCCTTAGATTATAAATTTTAAAACAAAAATGCCAGGCCTACTTAGGCCCATATATATATATATATATATATATATAAGCTATGTAATTTACAAGAATTTTCCTTAGATAAAAATAAATTAAAAAAAATAGGCCAGGCCCACATAGGCCCGGGACCATTAGTTAGTGGTCCCGGTTCCGGGCCGGTTACAATAAAAAATCCCGCGAAGTCGGGCCCCGCTTAGGACTGGCCCACAATGCCCGTTTAGGCTCAGGCTCGGCCCACATTACAACCCTATGCACTTGCGACACCGGGTTCTGGGGTGACTATGGGATTTATTCATTATTTGAATTTGTTAAAGATACCATTATTTAATGAGTGAAGTTCCTTATTTATTGTTAAATGCAAGGAAAATAAATGATTTTAAGAATACTAAAATGGGAAATTTAAATTACTATTTAGTGTTGGCTTGTCTGACGATGGTGTCCGGCGCCATCATGACCTTTCAGTAAATTTTGGATCGTGACAACATGATATCAGAGCAGTAGGTTCCCTTAGGTATCACGAGTCAGGAGCAAGTCTAGTAAAGTCTTGCGGATCGGTACCTACATATCTTCGAGAGGCTACATGGTTGTTAGGAGTACTTCCCTTCTTGATGCTTCATCATGCAGTTTGATTCCTTTGAGGCTTATGCCTATCATTCTTCCTACTCAATCTTACGCGACGCGAAGCGCTTGCTATAAATCAGGAATTTGAGGAATTGTAATGGTACTACAGATGTGGGGTGGGGGGATGTTTCTCCATGCGTAGTTGTTTGAGCTATTGTCGTCGCCTTGCGGAAGGTCGTTCTATCGTTTCAGCTCGGTATCAGTATTACCTAAAGTTTTGAGATTTAGCATTGACTGTTAGGAAGATTCGTGCGTTGCTAGCGCACAGTGTGGTGTAATGGTAGGATGCTTGCGTTGAAGCAGTGAATGACTTTAAAGGATGTTTACTCAGTGCAAGATTTAGGGATTCAATATTTTATTTCTGGTGGAGGAAAGGCAATCAGACTATGAATGTTCAGGTTTGGGTTAATAGAGTAATGAGACTTGGTGTTTTCAAGTGTGGTGGAATTTTCATCTGCGACATGGTGTCGTCATCCTCGATTGAATGTGCTAAGCTCGCCGGTGTTATGATCTTCTATAATTCGCCTTTGGGGCATGATATTGAGAGATAGTATTGGAGGAGCGGTTATCAGTGATCGCGGGGTGCAGTAGTTCAGGGTTGAATGGGTATTTCTAATGCTGACGGCTCGAGGAGGAGGATCTTCGGAAAGGGTTGAAGTTAGTAGCGATCTATCGGCTCAAGTTATACGGAGATAGATATTTATTTAAGGCAACATCCGGGCAGAAAGTTATAAGGAAGGACATGTGGGAAGTGTCAGGCGGTGGATAAAATTCTTGAAGGCGAGGTGTAAGAAGCAAAAGTCGAGTAGTTGCTTAAAGGAGTGAGCTTGACCAAAGTGGGAGAGTGGCGGAGTAGCATATGGGTTCAGTGGCGAGGTAACCACACACCTGGAGGAAAGTTTAGAGTGATTTGGGAATTTTAGTGGACGGTAATCGGGTCCACGAGCTTAATTTTGAATATTCGCTATTATGTGGCGGCTGATTGGATGCAACAGAAAGGAGTTGCTTGGTATGAAGAAGGATGCAATATAATTTGGAATTGGAAGATATTGTCGTACATTTAGTCGATGTCAATAAGGAGTGAACGGACTAGTACAGTTGGTTGATGAGCACGAGCTCAGGATGGGTTATGGATGTTGTAGAGATTGTATCCCGTGCAGCGACGTTGGGAGATGTCTGCGTGTAATTTTCACAGATGGGTTATCCCCTGTGAGCATATCAGCGGTGTTTAACCAAAGAATTAGATCCTTTGACCAAAGCTATTTTTAGGATGAACACGGATTTCTGATAATCCATGAAATAATAATAAATAAAAAGGAGTAAGTAAATAGACAATAATATGATGCACAGAAAAGTAAAATTTATTGTATTCGTAGTTCAGATGCCCTTACAAGTTATATTTTATTCCTTTATATAGGGAATTTCTTAATACAACGTCTACCTCTTACAACGATCGCTCATTAATGACTAATTATTACATTAATGGGACGTTACATAGAATGACTGTAATTGTTGCACAAAGGTTGTGTAACACGTAATTCATTAATTGAGGGTCTCTGAATTTGCCTGTAGCTTTGTCCGGATTCATTTTGACCGTGTCTCTTCCTTGTCTCAATCAAGTTGAGTTTCTCGTAGCTGATCACTCCATATGTTTATTAAGTCGTTTCTCTTTGCTTTGTACCTCTTTATAGAATCATGTCCAGCTGTCATGTTTTCCTTTGTCCACGTAGCCGGTTGAGTCATCAAGAATTATCATACGTGTGAAACTCTTTTTTGACCAATACAGATAGTCCCCCCACTTACAATTTATTTATCGATTAATATTTGATAAGTGGATACGCATTTATGGCGGGAATATTTTGCTGCCGTTTCACCTCGAAACATTGTATCCTTCTCTGAACATAGGTGTCGCTTGTCACATCCATCTAATGCTCAAACCACGTGTTCCCTCTGGATTGGTTCTGTAGTTACTCGACGCCTTTTAAGGCTTTTTGCGGCTGCATCATTCATGAAGTGACACATTCAATTATGACTTTCTCATCATTGTTTTTTCCCATGTTTGACGGTTATCTTCAAGTATAAATACCTCTTTTCTTTTCTTTACTTTCATGAAACACTTCTAGCTTGTCTTCTTTATTTGTAAAGAGTTTTTTTCTTCTTGTCTTCGTAAATATGTCGTCATCGACCAACCTAAAGGAGTGATAAATGTGGATGATTTGACCCTTTCTTCTGCTCCGACGCGGAGCCCAAGAGGTGGTAGACTGGCGAGTTTAGGCTCTACTCCTTTAAGAGGTTCTTCTTCTTCCCAGATTACTTCCCCTCCTTCTGCTAGAGCTTCCAGATCTTCGTCTAGGGGTAAATAACATCATGAACCCTTACGCGAAACACGAGTGGATGAATCATTCCTACTGAGTTTACCTTCACTAGGAATAGTCAGGTCCTTGTTGATCAGTCGTTATCCCTTGATAATGCTGATAGGTACCCAACCCTTATTACTGAAGGTTTAGTTCCCCTTGTTTGCAGTGAATGTTCTTGGAGGTCTGATTTTCCTATCATCGTTCCAAATGAGAACCAAAGAATAACGCCTTACAAGACGGGGTATTCTTACGTTTATACCTAACCTTTTACTTTAGGGTTTAAACTTCCTATTGATCCAGTCATCATCGAATTATGTCATTTCTTCAAAATTTTCTAAGGACAAGTTTGTCCTCTTATGTGGAGGGTTGTTGCGTGTCTTAGATGTTTAGCTACTTTAGTCTCAGTTTCTTTTACATTTAATCATCTCATTCATCTTTATTCTCTGGCCTTATTTCGTCAAGGGATTTTTTACTTTGGTTGCCAGGAGTAAAAGAGTGCTGGTAATCCCTGAAGTCAACAAGGATAGAGGTTGGTACATTCGGTACGTTGTTGCGCCCACTGCTGGTTTAGTAGGTGAAGAAAATCTCCCTTCCCTAAGAAGTGGAATCGTGCACGTGAGTACATTTTAGCTCACATTCATTATTCTTCCTTTTTGCTTTAAGTGTTTTATTAACATTGTAGCTGTTTTTTTTCTTCTTTCAGCAGTCACGGGTACTGTTGAGAATGTCTTTGGTATCCGTGGTTGGGTATAAAAGTTGTTGTCGATTGCTCCGTTGGAAGAAAGGTCTTGGAACTACTTCTCCGGGGAGTACGGTTGGAAAGTGAAAACTCTGGTAAGTGAAGCTTTTGTTTTCGTTTCTTTCCTTTCTCGAATCTCTTTCTCATCTTAACCCTTTATTTTTTATAGGGTTTCCTATCTGTGGAGTGTTTGCTGTGTCTGTTTCAAAAATGTCCCTAGCTCAGGCCCAGGAGATTATTGCTGGTTCTTCTTCTTCGAAGAGGAAGGTTGGTGGGTCTAGGACCTAAGAAGAAGAAGAAGAAGAAGAAGAAGAAGAAGAAGAAGAAGAAGAAGAAGAAGAAGAAGAAGAAGAAGAAGAAGAAGAAGAAGAAGAAGAAGAAGAAGAAGAAGAAGAAGAAGAAGAAGAAGAAGAAGAAGAAGAAGAAGAAGAAGAAGAAGAAGAAGAAGAAGAAGAAGAAGAAGAAGAAGAAGAAGAAGAAGAAGAAGAAGAAGAGGAGGAGGACACCTTGGTACACAGGTCACGTAGAAGGAGGGTGATTTTAGACGATGAGTCTACACCCGTGGCAGTGTTTTCCGTGCCTGATGTTAGACCTTCTTCCTCTGAGGATGCTTCACTCTCTCCTGCACATGACTCTGTGGATCATCCGTTTCGTGAAGGCTTCGGCCTTGATGTTAACGAAGATCCCTTGGCCGTTCTTCTTCCTTCTTTTGGAGAAGTTACTTCATCTTCTCGTATTACTTTCTCCACTCCCTTGGCTATTACTGCTCCCATTACTACTTTGCCCGTGGATTTCTCAACTCTCCAGACTTCCGTGCCCGTGGCTTCTACATCTCTGCCTATTTCCTGCCTTCTGTCAGAGAAGTAGGGTCTTCCAGCAAGGAGATGCGGAAACTTCTAATAGAGGTTCCAGCTGGTTGGAGTCTTTTTAAGAAATATGGTCAGCCTGAGGTGTGGCTGAAGCCCTTGATAGGCCCAACAGAGAGGACCAAACTGGATAGCCACAGTTCTCTTACCTGGGCTAATGAGGTCGTGCATACATCTTTGAAGGTAAAGTATATTCTTTTGCATTTCATGCTCGTACATGTAATTGTCGTATTTAACTGATTTCCTTTTTGTAGATCAATCTTATAGGCATGGAGCTCATGAAGAGGGTTTCTAACACGGAGCAAGAAATAAAAGAGTGGCGTGCTGAAGTTGATAACTGGAAGGGGAAATATGAATGCTTAAGGCTCGACATGGAGGCCTTAGAGGAAGAAAAATGTACCTTGGAGCGGTAGATGAGATTCATTGCAGCGGAGTTGGCAGTGGAGAAGGCTTCTTCTAACCAGGCGGAGAAAGACAAGAGCATTCTTGAGTCTTCATTTACCGACCAGTTTCCCGTGCCTCAAAAGAAGCTAGGAGTTTAAAAGTCTTGTTGGAGTAGAAAGAAGAGTATTCAGGCGAGCTTGTGCAGTCTATGACCCAGACCCAAGAGGATCTTCATAATGCCTTGGACAAAATTCAATTCTTGGAGAGGTTTGGTTCACCTTTAAGGGTCGCCAAAGATGCTATTAAGGTTGAGAGGGACAGGCTGAGAGCTGAGATTATGATATAGGAGAATGATTACCAAGCTCTTGAGGAGGAGGCAGTTGTCGATGTTAGTTAGGCGTATATGAATTCTCGCCTTGACACATTGACGAAATGAGTCAAGAGGGTTTCGACCTTAACGCTAAAATGGATAAAATCAAAGAAACCATGGAGAAAGCTCAACAAGGTCAGAATTTCTCTTCACCTGAAGGTGAGGCTCCTGCTGCTCAAGTCCCCTCGTCTCCAGCTGCTCATGCTTCCTCTGCCGGCGAGAAGTTGATCCCTCCTCTAAAGACAATTAAGATGTTGGTTCCCTTTTTTTTATTTGATTGGTGGTTACCCCCAGCTCCATCGGGGGTACGTTTGGATCTTTTAAAGTCCCCAACTGACAACTTAGGGGCACCTTAATGTAAATACAACATATACGGCTAAGTATAAATTTAATACTTAGTTTCTACTTAGCCGTTTTATCATATCAATGCAAAATATGACTTTTGTTACTGAGTCTCTATTCTACTCTTTAAATATTTTTCATGCTTTATTTTTTGACGTTTTAGTTTTACCTCTGAGTTTTGCATATAGAATACTTTAGATTACTCGTACCTTGTCGTAATAGGCACAATATCATATAAAATGTGTGCCTTTTCGTAGTAGGCAGAATTTATGAAAAAGGCCCCTTTTTGATCGACACTTAATGAAGAAGACTTCTCATCTTCATAATGGTGTAATAATGCAATAGAGTGATAGGAATTTTTCACATGTTTAAGAATGTTTCTGAGGAATTTTTTGTTTGAACTTCCACAACATTTTACATGTGTTCGATTATCGTCTAAAACTCATGTTGCAACTGTATTCTTTTAACAGATTTGATGTAAACTTGTATTTCTAACTATTTTTCGTATGTAACAATTATTTCGAGTTAATACAAGAGAACAACTGTTTTTCATTCGTAACAGTTTTCAATGATCACGAGGAAATGCTTTTTCATCCGTAAAAGTTTTATTTGATAATAGTTTTACATGTGAGTACAAAGATTTCGTAATTGTTTTTAGTTACAACAATTTTTGAATGAGTACAATGATGATGATCTTTTACCCATAACTGTTTTTGGGTACAACAGTTTTCTTTTGAATAAGTACAAAGATGTGCATTTCTTCCTCGTAGCTAATATTTTGCCTTTCAACCTGAACATGTTCAAAGGTTTTTTGGATCTGGCTCTGTATTTGAGTCTTCCGCTTTGTATTTGAGTCTTCGGCTCTTTCGATTGTTCTCGTGTCACTTGACTTGTTGGGTAGATGGATCTTTAGGCTCGAGTTTTGACTTTTTGATAGTCTTGTTTGCTTCGTCTTAGCCTTCAATACCGTATAGTCCCCCAAGTGTTTGAGCTTTGAAGAATGAAATCTTGAGCACTTGACTGTTCCTTCCTTGTGGTCCTTTTCCTGAAAAGGAAAAACATGCGGTACTCAAAGGTATATAGTTTTTAGATGATGACTGCTTAACCCTTTAAAACGTCCATCAGAAAGTGTAACCCTAGACCGGGAATTCAGTTACTTCCTCGCGTCTTTCCAGGTCTAATATCATCATCTGGTGATGGGTTAACTTTATGCCTATCATCTAAAAAGGTTAGTAAAATTTTAAATGTTCAAAATAAAATCGAACGTGTGATACCTGACCGGGGATATCAACTTCTTTTCCTTATAAGTAGTACTTCTTCAAGTGGATGGCATTCCAACTTGTTGGTAGGATTATGCCATCCATATCTTCCAAAACGTAGACGCCCTTCCTAGCTATGCCTCGGACTTTGTAGGGTCCTTCCCAGTTTGGACTTAGTTATCCTGCACCTGCTTGTTTCGTTGATTGAAAGATTTTTTTGAGGAAGAAGTCCCCAATTTGAAGTACATGAGATGATCTTTACGGTTGTAATAACGCTCTATGATTTTTTTTTTAAGCTGTCATCCGTATTAGTGCTGCTTCTCTCCGTGGTTCGAGCAGGTCCAGATTGGTCCTCAATTCGTCGTCGTTTTCTTCTTTCGTTGTTATTGTAAACCTTATGCTTGGTTCGCCAATCTCTACATGTATTAAGGCTTTTGAGCCATAGACAAGTGCGAACGGAGTTTTTCCCATGGCTGTTTTTGAAGTTGTTCTGTATGCCCATAGTACCGCTGGTAACTCATCAGGCCAATTTCCTTTGGCTTTATCGAGCCGCTTCTTTAGATTGTTGATGATGACTTTATTCGTTGACTCAGCTTGACCATTAGCCACGGGGTGGTATGGCGTTGAAGTGATCCATTTGATTTGCCAACTTTCGAAGTATTCTATGATTTGCAAGCCTATGAATTGTGGGCAATTATCACACACGATCTCCTTTGGTATCCAAAGCTACATATTATGTTTCGCCATAAGAAGCTTTTAACTTTTTTTTCTCGCACCTGTTTGAACGCTTCTTCCTGTACCCATTTTGTAAAATAGTTAGTTAGCACGAGCAAAAACCGTACCTATCCGTTAGTTGTGGAAAGAGGTCCCACTATGTCCATACCCCATTTCATGAAGGGCCATGAGGATACTATTGGATGCAATAATTCCGCTAGTCGATGCATGTTATTGGCAAACCTTTGGCATCTGTCGCATTTGGATACGGAGTTCTCGGCCTCTTCTTCCATCTTAGGCCAATAGTACCTAACTCTGATTAGGGTTTTTACCAAGGATCTCGCCCCTGAGTGATTTCCACAGTGTCCTTCGTGGACTTCTTTCATCACGAACTCTGTTTGGTTAGGTTCGAGGCATTTTGTTAGGGGCCCTCCGAACATCTTGTGATATAATGAGTTACGAATGAGGTAGTACCGTGCAGCTTTGCGGTGAAGTGCTTGAGTTATTTTCTTGTCTTCAGGTACGGTGCCACTCTGTAAAAAATTTAATATTTCGTCTCTCCAATCCTATGTTAAATTGTTGAAAGTTACCTCATTTTTGTCCTGGTCGATCGTTGAATGGAATAGATGAACGACAATTGCATTGTCTGTGTTTGTTACTTCCATGATTGCTGCGAGGTTAGCCAATGCATCTGCTTCTGCATTTTCCTATCTTGGTATTTGTATTACCTTCCATGTTTTGAATTGTCTCACGAGCTCTCGTTCCTTTTCCAGATATTGTTGCATCCGAGTCTCTCGAGGGATGCAAGTCCCATGCATTTGATTTACTACCAGTTGGGAGTCGCTTTTGATTACGATTTGCTCGATTGAAAGTTCTCGTGCGAGTTCTAGTCCTGCAATGACAGCCTAGTACTCTGCTTCATTGTTAGTTATAGGATAACATTTGATAGCCTGTCGTGTCTTTTTACCCGTGGGTAATATTAAGACTATGCCTAAGATGACACCTTTTATATTGGAAGAACCATCGATAAATAGGGTCCATAGACCCGGATTAGCACCGTTAAAGAGTTGTAACTCTTTTTCCACTTCAGGGACAATGCTATTACTAAAGTCATCGACAAAATCAGCTAAGTTCTGAGACTTGATTGCAGTCCTAGGCTGATATATTATGTCATGCTCACTTAATTTTATGGCTTACTTGGCTAATCTTCCTGATAGTTCTTGTTTATGTTGTATGTTTCTTAATGGATACCAGGTAACAAATGTGATTGGATGACATTGAAAGTATGACCTTAATTTTCTAGATGCCATGATTAGAGCTAAGGCTAACTTTTCTGGATGTGGATATCTAGTTTCAGCATCTAGTAATGTCTTGCTTACATAATAAATAGGAGATTGTCTACCTTTATCCTCCCTTACTAATACTGCACTTACAACAATTTTCGAGACGACAAGGTAGACGTACAACCTCTCCCCCTCCTTTGGCTTTGACAGCAACGGAGGTTTTGATAGATAAGACTTTAGGTCTTTGAGAGCCTGTCGACATTCTTCAGTCCATTCGAACCGATTTTGCTTTTTGAGAACTGCAAAGAATTTAAAACTTTTCTCGGAAGATTTGGAAATAAATCTTCCTAAGGCTACAATTCTTCCCGTTAGTCTTTGAACTTCTTTTTTGTTTATAATTACATCAGGTATTTCTTCTACAGCTTTAATTCGATCAGGATTTACTTCTATTACCCTGTTTGATACAAGGAAACCCAAGAATTTACCTGATTCTACGCCAAAAGCGCATTTTTCTGGATTCAGCTTCATATTATACCTGCGTAAAATGTCAAAGGTAATAGAGAGGTGCTAGAAATGGTCTTCCGCCCGTGTTGATTTTACCAGCATGTCATCGATGTAAACTTCTATCGTTTTCCCCAGATGTTCCTGGAACATCTTGGTCACTAGCCTTTGATAGGTGGCTCCAGCATTTTTTAAGCCAAAAGGCATGACTTTATAACAATAAGTCTCCATGTTTGTAATAAAGGATGATTTTTCCTCGTCTGAGGGATCCATTTTAATCTGATTATAACCACAATACGCATCTAGAAATCTTAACAATTCATGACCTGCGGTGGCATCAATCATTTGATTTATATGTGGTAATGGGAATGAATCTTTGGGGCATGCTTTATTTAAGTCAGTATAATCTACGCATACTCTCCATTTGCCATTGTATTTAGGTACTACCACTGTGTTAGCTAGCCAGTTAGGGTATGTTACCTCTCGTATCGAACCAATTTTCAAGAGTTTTTGTACCTTTTCGTCAATCACTTGGTTCTTAAATGGTCCTTGCTTTCTTTTCTTCTGCTTAACAGGTACGAAGGATGGATCTTCATTTAGTTTATGAGTCATCACTTCTGGTGGGACACCTGTCATATACTTTCTGTTCAGGTTTTTGTTAAAACAATAGAACAACTTCGAGCTCTTCCGTAGTTGTTTTGATGTTCTCCTCTTCCTCCGGTTCATGAATGACGCCCGGTCTGGAATCTACATCAGTGTGGTCCAGTTTATCTTCCGTGGTGACTTGATTCACCTTTTCATGAATATCTTATTCTGTATATGTTTGAACATTTACTTCTTTCGTACCTATTTGGTCAATGGCTTTTTCCATAACTGTTTGGCCGGTAACATCTGCTTGGGAGATTTCCATATCTTCTGATTCTTCCATCTCTACTTTTTTGTTATAATGCACCACAAAATTTATATTTCTAGAGATTTGTTGATCTCCTCTAATCTGTCTGATTCCCGATTCTGAAGGGAATTTTATTACCTGATGTAAGGTAGATGATACTGCTTTCATGTCGTGGATCCAGGGCCTTCCCATGATTACATTATAATCCATGTCAGTATTAACGACTTGGAATTTGGTGTTTTTAACTACTCCCTCGGCATAAGTGCTAAGTTCGATTTCTCCTTTGTTTATCACTGTACAGTTTCCAAATCCTGATATGGCTCGTGCCTTTAGGATCACCTGATTTCTCAAGAGCATTTCTTCCACGACTCTTAGCAAGATAATATTGACTGAACTACCTGGATCAATCAAAATTCTTTAATTTTAGTGTCATGAATGAGTTAGGATATTACTAGATCATCGTTGTGGGGGAGCATTAGTCCGCCGAAATCTGCATTATCAAAGGTTATATCATCTACGTCTGAATTTTCTCAAACCCGCTTTCCGTGTGTAACTATGACCTTCAAGGATAATTTGCAAACTATTATGTTTACTTCCTCTCCTCCATGTATCACGTTGACTGTTCTTTTTGGAGATGGAGGCGTCGGGGGATACTGCATGTTCTTCATGTATGCATGTTTACCTTTATCACTAAACAATTCTGTTAAATAACCCTGTTTCAATAATTGTTCTATTTCACCTTGTAAAAACCTGCAATCTGCAGTCTTATGTCCACGATCATTATGGAATTCACACCAGAAATCTGGATTCCTTTTAGTTGGGTTTGACCGCATTTCTTTGGGCCATCGAACCTTATCACCCATATTTCTTAATATTGAAACAAGTTCAGGGGTACTTACATTAAAGGTGTGATCCCCAATTCATGCATTACCTCTAGGCCGTTCATCTCGATCCTTTCTGGATCTAGATGAGGACGACCCCGCATCTCTGCTTGGTGGTCTATAATCTGACCTGGTGTTTTTGAACCTGGGACGAGTTTCACGTCCCGATGGTCCCAAGTAAGGATCTTACCTGTTTTTACTTTATCCTGTCGGATTCGGACGTCTGGATCTGGTATGATCTTCATCTTTCGAACGAGCAATGATATCTTCTTCTATTCGAAGTTTAGTACTGTACCTGTTATAAACATCGTTCCATGTTGTAGCTGGGAATTCTCTCAAGCTTTCTTTGATTCTCCTCGTGGCTTCTGAGCTTTTATCATTTAGATTACATGCAAATGCCATGGCTGCCCAATTAACAAACACCCTTGGTAGTTGCATTCTTTCTCGTTGGAACCTATCTAAAAATTCACGGAGTATTTTCGTGTCTCCTTGCTTTAGTTTAAATATGTCCTCCATTCTTTTCTCGACTCTTTGCACACTGGTTGTGCTTTTATGAAGGAATCTGCAAGCTCAGCAAAAGAATCGATTGAATTTTTAGGGAGAAGAGAATACCAGGTTAGGGCTCCTTTGGTAAACATTTCTCCGAATTTTTTGACAAGGACTGATTCAATCTCTTGTTTTGCTAAGTCGTTGCCCTTTACTCCGGTGGTATGCACTCACGTGATCGCATGGGTCAGTTGTTCCATCATACTTAGGAACGTCAGACATTTTAAACTTCTTGGGTATAAGCAAGGGTGTTGCGCTTGGTTTCCAAGGTTGTTAAGAATATCTATCAACATAAATGTCTTTGATAACAGGTGGTACTCCAGGAATTTGCTCGATTCGATCATTTTGTTCATTCACCTATTTCTGCAAGGTTAGTAGTAAATTTTGTAATTCAGAATTATTAGTCATACCTGGTCTCGCTTCGAGAGATTCGTTAGGAGTGTCATCCCTTGCTGAGTTTACCAACCCAGACTGAGGATTTTCCATGGTGATAGTATTATTGGGAGGTGGTGTCAGTGATGCAGGTGATGCCGCTGGTAATCCCCTTGAAAATTCTTGCAAAGCTTGGCCCACATACTCTGCAATCATTTGCTTTACCCGATCTTGTTCTACCGTTTGATCATTATTATCATTGTTGTTATTGGATCTTTCTGGGGATTCTTCCCTTGAACCACATGGGGTTCCTAAAGGTGATGGAAACGGGGTTCCATTTCTCTGCTGGTTGTTGTCGTTGGAGTTCGACATAGTTCAAAGGATATATCTTGAAAAGCAAACAAAGATTATCAGACTTCCCGGTAACGGAACCAATTTGTTTAACCACGGGTTTCTGATAATCCAGGAAATAATAATAAATAAAAAAGAGTAAGTAAATAGGCAATAATATGATGCACAGAAAAGTAAAATGTATTGTATTCGTAGTTCAGATGCCCTTACAAGTTATATTTTATTCCCTTATATAGGAAATTTCTTAATACAATGTCTACCTCTTACAATGATCGCTCATTAATGACTAATTATTATATTAATGGGACGTTACATAGAATGACCGTAATTGTTGCATGAAGGTTGTGTAACGCGTGAGTCATTAATTGAGGGTCTCTGAATCTGCCTGTAGCTTTGTCCGGGTTCATTCTGACCGTGTCTATTCCTTGTCTCAATCAGGTTGAATTTCTCATAGCTGATTACTCTGTAGGTTTATTGAGTCGTGTCTCTTTGCTTCGCACCTCTTTACAGAATCATGTCCAGCTGTCATGTTTTCCTTGGTCCACGTAGCCGGTTGAGTTATCAAGAATTATCATACGTGTGAAACTCTTTTTTTACCAATACAAGCGGTCGTGTGGTTGACGAAATTTCTGCGAAGAATTCTACTGACTATCCAGTAAGAGATCGAATATGCGAATGTTGCTAAAGATGCAGAGTATACACGAAATGCTGATGGAAAGGCGTCGACGAATTTGGCGGTTGATTGCGCAAGGTCATGTCATCAATGAAGAAAGAATCTTGGTGGGCTCCAAAGTTGTGGGGTAGTAGCTTCAGGCTAAGTGGGAGTGTCCCACCGCTTACGATTGGGTTGCATGGTTATATACTTGTGGGGTTTCGGGATATCAGCATATTGGTGAGATATTATAGCTAAGGTAAAAGAATATAAGTGGTAATTTGAGAAAAGGGATTGATAGAGGTATGCTATGGTTGGTCTTATCGACTCATGTTCGGGCCTTGGAAAAATTCAGAATTTATGCTTCGTACAGAGGTGATTTACAAGGGAAGCGATTCAGACGGGTGCTTTATTAAGATAGGTGTTCATGCGCCCGCGGAGCCTTGGAGTTGGTTACATTCGGGACCAAGCCAGAGTGGGTGACTCTCAACAATGCTCCTAGTGAATTCAAAGGTTAAAATACGGTGCCTAAGGATTTCGAACCCGCGGTATGGTCAAGAATCGAGCTTTGTAGCGGCTTATGACAATGTTCAACGATATTTTGACTTGCATAGTAGAATTTGGAGGAGAAAGAGAAAATGACTTCGGATCGTAGAGGAATTATCAGATTGGGTGTACCCGTAGAAAATGCGAATATGCGTGCAAGAAGGGTATGATATGGTTCATGGCTTTGGGGACAATGTGGTCTCGAGGAATGGGGTTACTCATGATGAGTGCGAATTGAGTTGTTATGTGTTGATTAGAGTTGTCATTATTTCTAAGTCAAGTTAAGGATAAGTTAGAAGAAGCCAGGTCTGTTAGCCATGGATGAATTGGCATGATGGTGGCAGTGATCAGTATCTGCAGCGTGATTAGACTAGGCATGTATTTGTGGCGGTATGTGCGAGGCTTTAACGACCGCCGTAATCGATTTTATTTGGAAATATCCAAGTATTTTGGCATGTTCTATGTAGGCAGATCCCTTAAGGTTATGGGGGTTTAGACCACTACTTGAGGATTTGAATGTTCTACGGTTGTGAGAATTCACTCGCGTGTTGTTATGGTTCTCTTTGAATGAGTTAAGTAAGAAGATTTCATACGACGAAGTATTTGCCTTGTTAGTGGTCCAGAAGTCATGATGAAATTCTTGTGCTATCACATATTGGCATGTCAGGCGCAGTGAGCGGTATTGAATTTGAAAGTGAGGATCAAGGTTACAGTTCGGTGTTGACAAGAATGTCACGAGCTCGGATGAGCAGGAAAGGGATTTGAATGTATAGAGTAAGCTGGTATTGTCTTCAGCGTCACCTGAGATCGGTGATTCATGAAAGAGGCTTTGCATCCTGTTATGGATTTTTGGTTTGCTTTACAGTGTTAGTACGCCCGGTGGTATGGATGTGCAGACTTGTTACCTTGTGCGTAAGGTCGTGGAAACATATCCCACGGGAATATTGTACAAGTGTGACATTGTAGTCGCTCGATTGATTTAAGATTTAAACCAAGTATGAGGAATGTGGTAATATCGCTTGTTTTAGAAATTATATCTCGAGGACACTCGGTTCATCTGGTTGTGGACCGTGGAGGTTGTTCTGGTTATGATGGTGTTATTATGTTTTATGGGAAAAAGGGGGTTATTATGAACCCTTGAAAGGTTATTAGCCTAATATAGTGCGATCAGAATCGGCTTGAGAGCTATGAGTGGATTTAAATATGATTATGCGCCCTATATCAGGCCATATGTGCTCATTTCAGTAAAGCACTCCTCATGGAGGAGTATTAGAACATTGGATGTTATTGTGGCGTCTTCTATTTCATGTAATACTATTATGCCGCGTGAATTGTGAAACGACTTGATAATTATCTTATGTGTTGAGATTCTGCGTAGCGATGGTGTTATGTGAGCAGGATGGCTTGTGAGATTCAGGTCATATATCGCACCTCAGTTGTGCTTGAGTTTTGTAGCTTATGGCGCTATATGTCTCCCCAGGGATGGTATTGTGCACTTAGCATCTTATGAGCAATATTCAGTATCTTGTAGTAAAGAGCAATTTAGCTCGGTGTGTATCTCCTTATGTGAATTTTATGTGTGGATCGGGTGGCACGCCACCACAGATATGTTATTTGGATCGGGTGGCACACCGCCACGGGTATGTTATTTGGATCGAGTTGCAAGCCGCAACAGTGTGATGTTGAGTACGATTTTCTATATTCTATTTTTGTGTGTTTTGTTCCCTTTTCTGAGCAAAGTTCCTATTAGTTCGTAAATTGAGTAGTCCCTTCCAGAGTTCGCTTTCCTTATGTATCACATTCGAGTTTGTGTCTTGTTGGCACATTGTGGCATCATATGAGACTTTTGTCCATGTCTGGGGTGGCTTACCGCCTGAGCAGTTTGATGTTTATCTATGTCAATACCACATAAGCGG